>JADRCD010235673.1:0-83125 GCA_019843815.1 Montemys delectorum
TCTCCATCCCCCAAATGATACTCTTTCATCAGTGGGTTACAATTTGTACGTTAACTGTAGGCTCCCTTAAAATTGTATTTTCATCTTCTTATTATGAAGTATTGTCATCTCATTTTGGTGAAAACTGATGTCTTATTTTGGACTCTGAAGCATGTATTTTAAATTGTTCACAGTAATGTGGTCTAGTTATATCTGTCTACTTTATGCACGTAATGGCAGTAGCTTTGGAAAATTCAGTATGATTTTATATTGTACTGTTTCTTGTGACAAACAAAACAATGTATTACATAGTTTTAGAAAATCATCTAAATGAGTCTGAAGGTACTGCTTAATCTAAAGTTAATTTCCTGGCTTAGAAAACATGAGGAATATATACATATAATCATCTGAGCTAGCACTCAACTAGGAATCTACCCAGCTACCTCAGTCTTCAGATTCTTCTTGTCATATTTAAACCTTGTCCTCCCTTTAAAAAGCAAAAATGACTAATGTGTCTACCACTATGGAATATTTTTAATTCTATTTTGTCCTGTGCCCACATGACATTAAAAATGCCCCCTCATATCTCTCATTTACCACAGTCTACTCCTACAAGAACAGTCTACTTGCCAGCTTAGCTTTATGTAATTGTGCTGAACTTGAAAAGGAAAGAGACACAGGCATACATACACAAAACACATAGAGACATAAGCTCATATACACACGGAATGCATGCATAGACACATAAACATATATATATGTATATATACACACACACATATATATATACACACACATATATATATATATATATAAAACTCATACCAAAATCTTCAAATCTAAATTAGTCATAACACTTACATTACTATATACTGCAAATGAAATGCATTTCTGAATTGCAAATGTGATCTATTTTTATATCTAGAGACTGATAAATAGGGCACAGATATTAAAGGAAAAGCAGAAAATAAAGGGTAGATTTTAATAGGAGAAGAGGGAGAGTAATGCAGAATGAGAATTTAACATAGCACTAAGTATGTTTAAAAAAGAAAACATAATTTTATAAGCTTACGCAAAGCTATATACATTGTATGTTATGTATCACTTATATCTATACATACCACTCACATATAAATATATATTCATATTTGCTAGAGATAGATAGATAGATAGATAGATAGATAGATAGATAGATATTGAAGCTGTAGCTCTCTGCTGATAATGTTCCTTTACCCCTAAGAGCCATAGGATTTATAAAACCCCTCAATGCCAGGCACTCAAGACCTACCTTCATATGTTGGGATTGGGAAATCTAACAGACTATCAAAATAAAACAGACTACTGACATTGGTCTTGATTTCCTCCCAGACTTTGAAAATAAAACTCCTTACTGGAGATAAAAATCCTCTTTTAAAAAAAAAATCTTTATTTTTATTTTTATTCTTTAATTCTTTTTTGCACTCTAGTCTTCATCCTCCTCCTGGTTTGTCTCCGACTGCTCCCCATCCCATACTTCCTTCCCTTCTGCCACCTGTCTCTATGAGGATGTACCGATCCCTCCACCCCCAACCAGCACTCCACCAGGCCTCTCTACTCCGTGGGGCCTCAAATCTCTCCAGGGGCATCTTCTATCACTGAGGCTAGACCAGGCAGTCCATCAGCTGGTGTATGCTCCGTGGTTGGTGGTTCAGTATCTGAGAGAGCTAGAGGGTCAAGGTCAGTTGAGACTGCTGGTCTTCCCATAAGGCCACCCTCCTCCTCAGTTTCTTCCAGCTTTTCCCTAATTCAACTACAGGGGTCTCCAGCTTCTGTCCATTGGTTGGGGCCTAGTATCTGCATCTGACTCTTTGAGGTGATTGTTTGACCTCTCAGAGGGCAGCCATGCTAAACTCCTGTCTGCAAGCATACCACAGACATCAGTAACAGCGTCAGGGCCTCAGGCCTCCCCTTGATCTGGATCCCACTTTGGGCCTGTCACTAGACCTCCTTTCTCTCAGGCTCTCCATTTTGTTTGTTTGTTTGCTTGTTTTTCGAGATAGGGTTTCTCTGTATAGCCCTGGCTATCCTGGAACTCACTTTGTAGACCAGGCTGGCCTCAAACTCAGAAATCCACCTGTCTTTGCCTCCTAAGGGTTGGGATTAAAGGCATGCTCCACCACTGCCCTGTTACGCTCTCCATTTTTGTCCCTGCAGTTCCTTCATAAAGGAACAATTCTGGGTTAGAGCTTTTGACTATGGGATGGCAACCCCATCCCTCACTTGATGCCCTGCCGTCCTACAGTCCTACTGGAGGTGAACTCTACAAGTTCCCTCTCTCCACTGTAGGGCATTTCATCTAAGGTTCCTCCCTTTGAGTTGTGAGAGTCTCTCATGTTCCAGGTCTCGGGAACATTCTAGAGGGGTCCCCCACCTCCTACCTCCAATGGGTGCCTGTTTCCATTCTAGTAGAATAACACTGGAATCTATCTGAAAGGCTTCTCCTTGAGGACTACCTGGTGCTAAGAAAACTACTAATAAAGAAGAATAAATAACGGGCCTAATACATAGCTTTGAGGGCTAGAAACAATGACCACTATCCTAGAAAAATATCTCTTTCCCCCCCCCCAGTAATTTATTAATTTACTCATTTTATATCTATATTGCATCACTCTCCATTTCTCTTGAAGGTCTGTTTTTGTGTCTCCTTGCTGTGTCTGAAGTAGTGGTATCTGTTCCTTATCTCTACCTAACAGAGTCTTTACTCTGAATTAACTCAACAACATAGAAAACAAGATAGACAACATTGTCTGGAGAGAAATGAGGGACTCTTAGCAGAAAATTTTAATGTGGTTTTACAAGAGAAGTTGCTTTATTTACCAAAGCTAAGAATAGCTGACTACACTACAGAGACTACAGAGAGCAGTTACCAGCCTATATGCAAATATTACTTTCAATATTTATAATAGGTATTTGTTTTATTTAATTTTGCTTCCAAAGTTTTGCTTACTTTCAGAAAATAATTATAACACACATTCCAGTATACATTATTCTAGATCAATGACATGGAAGATTATTTAACTTACCATTAAAGATATGTATATTAGTAAGGTTCACTATGACCATGTTGAAACCCCATGGCCAAATGCAACTTGAGGAGGAAGTGTTTACTTAGCTTCGATTTACACATCACTGTCCATCATAGAAGGAAGTCAGGGAAGGAACTCAAGAAGGAGTTAATCTAGATGGTATAAAAGTCTTCTGCTTACTGTCTTTATCTTTATCAGGCTTCTTCAGCCTGATTACTAATAGAACCCACAGCCACCATCCAAGTTTGGCCCAACCCATAATGCTCTGCCCCCTATAAATCCCTATTTAAGAAAATGTAAATGAATTGCCAACCAATAACTGTCCAAATCTGAGGTCTATTCCATGGGCGAGAACTAATCTATGATACAACTAATGAAATTTGATTATACTCACAGACAAGAGCCCAGCATGATTGTCCTCTGAAAGGCTTCACCCAGTAGTTGACAGAAACTGATGAAGAGACTCACAGTCAAACTTTAGAAGATACTGTGAAATCCTGTGTAAGGATTATGGAAGGATTAAGAAACCTGGAAGGGTTAGAGACTCCACAAGGAGGCTAATAGAGTTAACTAACCTGGACTCTTAGAGTTTCCAGGAGACTGAACCATCAACCAAACAAAATACAAGGGCTAGGACTTAGCACAACCCCCATACTTATTCAGCAGATGTGGAGTCTGTCTTCAAGTGCACTCCCCAACAACTGGAGTAAGGTTTACCCTGACTCTCTTGTCTGCCTGTGTATTCTGTTCTCCTAACTGGTATGTCCTGGCTGGACTTAGATGGAGAGGATGGATCTAAGCCTGCAGTGACTTGAGAGATTGGTTGGTAAGGGGAAGGGCATTGTGATGTAAAGTGAAGAGAGAGAGAGAGAGAGAGAGAGAGAGAGAGAGAGAGAGAGAGAGAGAGAGAGAGAGAGAGAGAAAGAGATGCTTTTGGAGGATTTTCTCAATTGAGGAGCCCTCCCCTTCAATGATTCTAGTTGATGTCAAGTAGTCAAAACTGGACACTACATTATGCAGCTTAAGTTATAAAAGTTGTTTATACAGAATATCTAATACATAATTGGGCCAGTTACATTGTTCTCTGAAATCTGGTTAAACTTAAGCAGTCTGAGAATATAATGAGATAGCTGGTTAAGTACACAGTCTTAAATGATCTCACTGAATGTTATTAACTTAGCTTCCAGATCTAGCAAATGCTTAGTGAAATTGAAAGCAGGAAAAAAGTATATAACCACAGATGGAAACCATTACAGAAATCTGTAGCTAGTTAAAATTAAGAGAACAAATGACTAGGAGATGACCCATACCAACTAATATATATACAATACAACCCCCACACATAAGGCTAATAGAAAATCATTTAAGAGGGGAAAAAGATTGTAAGAACCAAAGGACCATAACTGATCTGGGAGACAGTGTTTTCTACACATGGCAGGGATACTATATCCATGGCCTCTCAATAATATGGTTGCCTAAACAAGTCCTGCATAACAACAACAACCAACCAAGCAACAACAGCAGTTGATATGCCAGTATGAACAGGGAAAATTTTGGAAAGAGTCACCTCTTTTTGAAGAGCTATAGGTTATCAATATCTTCTAGAGAGAAAGAACTTGTTTTTTCCTGGTATTGTTCCCCTGATTAGTATTCTAATCCCAAGTTGTCAGACATAACCATATGGTCTAATCATATGAATAATACTAAATGGATAAAAACATATGTAGTTTCTGTGTGTTTGTGTGTGGCCTATGCATTAGTCCCTACAGACCCGAAAGAGAAGCTGAATCACTCTGAGCTTCAGTTAGAGATAATTTAAAGACACCTAATGTAGAGTCTAGGAACCAAACTCATTTCCTGAAAGAGAAGAGAGGGCTATTAGTGGTTGAACCATGTTTTCAGTCCTTGAAATATGATTTGTGTAAGTAAATTAATTTTGGAGTATGGTACACTTGCTTGTTCGGATTTCTAAAATTATTAAATCACCTTTATTCCCGTGAAATTGATATGAGACAATGTGTTATGGAAGTAAGAGAAAATGTTGCATTTCCCTAGAGCATATATTTGATTAAGATAAAGACTACATTGAAGCATTAGCATGGAAATATCCCAGAACTAATACAACATGTGTAGTAATGAGCCAAAGAATGATTGTAGAAGCTGAATCTTAGTCTATTCATTGTTTCTGCTATCCATTTCTGTATACTTCACTAATGCCCACTAAGTACACCAAACAACAGCAATTCCCTTGGGACAAAGTCTCTCTTTGCCTTATAGAATAACCGGGTTCTGTTTAGGTTTTGTTTGAACCTGCATGTTAGAATGATCTCCCTCCTTAGTCATTCACTCCTGTTGAACCTCTACAGTTAAATTTACATCCTCTCACTGTACATATTTCCCCTAATCACAACACTCAATTTCTTCTTACTTAAAAGCTTAGAATTTTTCCCCTGAAAACTCTATCTTCTATCTATGCATTCTTTCCATTAGACTGCCTTTTAAACTAATGAAATTAATCTTCTGACAGTATTAATTATACCTGGTCAAATATGCCCTTGAATTTAAATAGTTCTTTGAACTCTACTTTATTTTTATATATACCAGCAGAAACTATCCTAAGCCAAAGATGCAGAAGGTAAGTTATTTTCTTATAGTTTTTATTTTGGTGTTAAGCAGAAACTGAAATTAAGTTCACCATAAAGAGGACTGTGAGATAAATTTTATGGAATATGTTTTAATGACCAGCAAGTGTAATCAGCTTATCAATGACCAGTAAATTAATCAAAATATCACATTTGCTTTGATGGAAATAAAGCAAGAGGGCTTGAGAGATGTCTCATTGATTAGGTGTGCCTGTTCTTCTGGCAGAGAACCCTAGTTCAGTTTCCAGCACTCATGCCAGGCTTCTCCCAATTACCTATATCTACATCTCCAAGGAAACCAAAGCATTGGACCTCCAATGGGCGCTATGCTCATGTGGGAATTGTGCACATAGACACAGACACACACCATAAGATAGACATCATTTAAAATAGAAAAACAAACTCTTGAAACTTCACTCACAGAAGTTTAAAATTCCAATTATTTCAAATAATAAAATTTCCATATTTTAATGAACACAATTGTACTAAATTTTATGTGTTGCATATATTTTCTAAATTAATAGGAAGCTTGTAAAGTAGCAAAATACAGGTGAGCAAAAAACAATTTGCCAATTTCTATTCTCTTTCCTTGGACAAGCTCAAGATTCACTGATTCACTATTGATTTAATAACATATACTGTCATTAGTATTTATGGTATACTGTACTTACATAATCAATTGCATCATTTACTTCAGTGTTACATGCAATTTATGTCTAACTTAAACTTGATAAATTATATTTGCCAGCAAGAAAAATGCATAAATTCAGCAAATAGAAGAGCTTATACCAAAGCTTAATTTGAAGCATCATAAAAAAGTTTAGTCTGTGAACTCTGAAGATATAAGCCAAGATGATCCACACAATAAAGGTCAGGCGAACTAGCACGGAAAGCTAGAGCTTCAAACAAGCTACTCAGAAGCTATGCTTCAACCAGCAGTTTGAATTTGTATATAACTTTAATTTTGAGATATTTCTAATTTTTATGCGTTTCATACCATCAACATTTCCAGACCGACCTGGAATAAGTTGCACATTTGCCTCCAGCATCTTATATACAGAATGAAACCGACCCAAACCAAAGCTGAAATGTGAACAGCTTTGCACAGTGTTATATATGACAAGTTTTTAATGGAGGCATAAATATTTAAGGCAAACAGAAAAATGCTGAATTTTCATCAATCAAATTACTAATGAGAATTATAATGCCTCTTCATACTTGTAATATCTTTAACCATTGGTGAATTTAATGACAACCAGACTGCTATTTTTAGTGAGTTATTTTCCTAATGTTTTCATTTAATTTATTTGTATGGATCATGTATTTGATTTTTCTTCACTTATAATTCACTCAATATTTAGAAACAATTTTATGACACAATTTATTTAAGTATTTAAGCATGAATTACTTCTTGGTCTACAGGTAGGATACACATGTGTATGCATTCTCCTTTAATCATGCCTTAAATGTAGAAGATAGGAAAGCCTGAGAGTCACTGCAGCTTGAGATACTTTTGATATGGTGTCAGTTTGCTCAATGATGACAAGAGTTAGATGTAAATCCAAGTTTTGCAGCTTCCATTTCACTGTACCAGACCCTAAAACAGAAACTTGGAACAAACTTTGTAAAACTGGTGAGAAATTGCTCATTTTGAAATTTTAATTAGCAAGACTCAGTGTAAGAAGATCTGGCACATTCACCGTAGTGGTTAAACTTAAACTAATTTAAAAGTTCCCTTTGAGATTTTGAATAATTCATGTAAGCCATGTGATTTTTTTCCCACATTTTTATTAGTTCTTCAATAAGTTCTTCCACTGTACTTGGCCATATTCACCTCGGTCCTCCCTCCTCCCAGATCTAGCCCCATTTCTGAACCCACTGAAGTATGTTTTATTTTCAAATCCCATCAAGCACAGTTTGTGTTGGCCGCATATAGTTTTGGCTATACCCCCTTCGCTGGGTGGTATTCAATCCACTAGGGGCTACACGCCTTAAAAAGCTAATTTTCCCTCTTGGAGCAGCAATGAACTATCAGTTGCTATTTACCTTCGGGTGAGACTTTATTTTCCCTCTCCTTTCTCTCCTGGGACTTTCTGTTCCTTGAACTTATGACAGCCTTGTGTTTGTTATCTCAACTGTTTACAGTTCATAGCTAGATATCCATACAGGAGATGAATGGCATAGAATGGGTTAAATTGGGGAGGGGTTAGGAAAGCATATTAGAGGATGAATAGGGGAGGATAATAATCAGAAAATAGCTGAAAAATCATATGAAAGTTATTGTAGAAATTTCCTAAAATATATGAATAGACATGTACGAATAGTCTGGGAAATTGGCAGCTGACACAAAGGTGGCAGTAAAGAAAGAGTGCTTTTTTTCTCTTCCAGGGAAGAACCTCAGTTCAACTCCCAGTACCTATACCACACAGTTCACTACTGCCTGTAGCACTGTGGCCAGGAGACCTGACACTTCTTGCCCCTTCAGACACCCATATTTGTTAACATAAAGATACATACTAACAGATGCCCCTGTAAATAACCAAAATAGCAGAAATATGCTGGATAGTTCATATCAAGTCGACACAAGCTAAAGTTATACGAATGGAGGAAATCTCAATTAAAAATCCTTGTATAGTATTGGGTCGTAGAGAAGCCTTTAGGGCATTTTATTAGTTAGTGATTGGTAGGGGAGGATCCAGTCCATTGTGAGAGGTGCTATCCCTGGTATGATGGTGCTGAGTTCCCTAAGAAAGCAGATTGCACAAGCTATAAGGAGAAAGCCAATAAGCAGCATTCCTCTATGGCCCCTGCACCAGCTTCTGCACACGGGTTCCTGCCCTGTTTTAGTTCCTTTCCTGACCGCCTTTGGTGATGAACTGTAATTTAAAAGAAGAAGGCAAAACAAACCCTTTCCTCCCCAAACAACCACAACAACAGCAATAACAACCACACCACAACCACCACCACCACAAGAGGTAAAATAGGAAAGGAAGGAAGGAAAAAGCTTCACTGAGAGGCGACAGGAGAGGCATCTGGAATGGGGCTTTCAATTCATTGTCATCAAAATTCCAAATTAAGCAAAGTATAAATATAATAAATAAAATGTAAAGAATGTATGCGCTTACAGCTCTTATTTTCTTTCATTTATGACTGCAACCTCTCATTCTCGATTTCCTAATATACTCACTGATAGTAACTTAAAACCATAAACTGCCATATTCCAGTTTTCAAGTGTTATAATACATTTAACTGAAAATAAAAATAAAAGAGCTTGATTCTTTGCCTCTTCCTCCATGGGGAGAGAGAGTTCATTAAGAAACCCACTGAAAAGAAAAAAGCTGTTGAAATATGGCTCTGACTCCTGCCACCCATGCCATGGCAAACTCAACACAGCAAAGAGAACAAATTAGAGAAGCACAAGTAAAGTCTCACAGCCTCTTAGGAAACTGGGAATTGGAAGTAACATGTGCATGTCCTAAGATTTTCACAGTTTACAGAATAACAGCTAATACAATGCAGTTCTTCAATTATTTCTTGTCCCCTGATCCACAGTTTTGAAATATTAATTTTCTATTTATATTATTTCTAAATGAAGATAATGAAGCTAGATAATGATAAATAATGTTCTCAAGATCCTAAAATTTGGAATGTCAAATTTATTATCTAGCTAGCTTTCAAGGTCATTGCATATAGGATTTAAAAATCAATGTGCCTGACAAAATATTGGTACATCTTAGATAAATAAACGTTATGAAAGCTCATTGAAGAAATGTGTACTTCAAGACTTGGAAGACTAAAGCCAGAATTTCTTTGGAAGCCTCCTCCCTGCTGCTTAGCTACCAGAGTCTCAGAAGGTGCTATGCAAACTGCCTTTACACTGAAAGCAATTAAAAGCCTTACTTAGTTATAAAGTCACCAAGAAAAATAACAACCACCATGAGAAGATATACCCAGTGTGCACCACCATGAGAAGATATACCCAGTGCACTAGTGGCCCTTTCATCTTAGGGGCAATCAGAAACTGCTAAATCAGACTTCAATCCACTCGGTAAGAGAAAATTCATGCCCAGAACTGTTAACTTATCCAATTGCCAACTATTCATGGCTGGTAAGTCCATTAATCCTACAAGAAAATCTAATGCTACCAACACCCCAAATGTTACCTTCACAAATAAGTGTTCTATAAGCCCTTAGCAAAAGCTTAGGAGTTTTTTTTTTTTTTTTAACAATAGACAGAGACTATCACACACACACACACACAAAATCCACAACTGGTTAAAATGAGAGAACAACCAATCTGGGGATGGCCATCTCCAATTGCAAAATCTACAATAAAGTTCTTATATGTAAAGCTTGAGAACATCATGGAAGATGGGGAAAGACTGGTAGAATGAGAGCATCATGTCTGCTATGAGATAAGATGATACAGGGATTCTATGTGCATTAAATCTTACCACTGTAGTTGCCCAAACAGGAGTTGAACAATGGCAGTGGCAACACTAGTTGAAATCCCATAGTAGACCAGATAACTTACAAGACTTCACTGCTGCATGAAGGGCTATAGTAATTAGTGGTGACTAGTGGTTCCCAGGGAAGAGAAAATTAGTCTTCTCTAGGCATGAGTCCCCTTGATAGGGACTTAAAGGTGATGACTAAGGATGTCCACATATAAAAAGTACTAACAGAACTTAGCACATTGTATGTGTAAGGTGTGTCTTCATGTGTGTGACAATAATAGGACCAAAAATATCATGAATATGAGTGTGAGTTGAGAGAAAGCAGGAGGTATTGGAAGGAGGAAAAGCAATGGAAATTATTTAAATACAGTCTTCCATTTAAATTTTTCAGAATGTAAAAAAATATTTTAGAAAATAGTTAATTTCCTTTATGTAGTAAATTTAATTTAATATACTTATTTCTTTTATCCATTAACATATATTTATTTACTTTATATTCTGATTGCAGCTCCTCCAAGTCTCCAACCACATAGCTGCTCCCCCATCACCCCTCTCCTTCTTCTCTGAGAACCAAGACATCTCTGCTGTGTAATAACCTACCAAGTAACTATAGGACTAAGCACATGCTCTCTCACTGAGGCCAGACAAGGCAGCCCAGTTAGGGGGACAAGATCCACAGGCAGACAACAGTGTCAGAGACAGCCCCAGCTTCATTTTTGGGGGGACCTTCATGAAGACCAATCTACACTTTTACATATGTGGGGGGGGCAGGAGCTACATCCCTCCAATGTATGCTCTTTGGTTGGAGGTTCAGTCTCTGAGATCCCCTAAAGTCCTGGTTGGTTGACTCTGTTCATCTTCTTCTGCAGTTCCAATGCCCACTTGATTCCTCAATTCTTCTCCTAACTTGTTTACAAGACATCCAGGTTCCATCTAGTGTTCCACTGTGGATGTGTTTCAGCCATCTGCTGAGTTGAGCCTCTCAAAGTACAACGTGTTCCTGTCTTCAAGCATAGCAAGGATTGATTCTTTTTCGTGGGATTGGTTTCAAATTGGGCCAGCCATTGGTTGGCCATTCCTTCAATCTCTTCTGCATCTTTTTCCTTGCACTTCTTATAGGCACCAAATTATGTATACAAATCCTTGAGAAGAACAAATGTAATTTCTACATTCAGAGCTTGGTAGGCTAATAAAGGTACTTTCCAAAAACTAAACGACCAGTATCCTATTTAAAATTCATTCACCTAACTTAGTTGGATCTTTCAACCAGCCAAAGACAACTGGGATTCCCCTTTATATGTCAGAAATTCTTTAGTTTATTATTTTGGAATGAACAGAAAAAAATATACTACTGAATAGAAATACTAAGTTTGAAGACAGAAAAATATGTGGTAAGTGAGATGGCTCAAGGAATCTAAATCCTTGTTGCTTAGCCTGGCAACCTGAATTTAATCCCTCAAATCCACATGGAAGAGAGAAAGACAACTCCTGTACATTGTATTCTGACTTCCAAATGCACATTGTGAAATGTTTGTGCACATACACACAGAGAAAGATAAACAGGTAGATAGAGAGATAATATATGTGTGATATGGAATTAGGAATTTGCGCATACACTTGTAGAAGAGTTTTGTATTGCTTTTAAAAATAGCTGGGAAGGTGTGGGAGGAAGACTAGAGGAGTGAAGGGAGGGAAAACTAGTCAAGTGTAGTGTATTAATAAAGAAGAATCTACTTTAAAGAAGTAAGTGAGAGAGGGAGGGAGAGAGTAAATCAAACTGTTCATAGAAAAGAAAAATAAAGGCAACAATGAATTTCATTAAAATAAAATCTGTGGATGAATGAAAATAATGTATATGCTTCTATTTTATTTACCTGTTCAAATTAAAGTAACACATAAAAAATAAAATAAAACTAACTTAATCATATTTCAATGTCTTCCAAAGGAATCCTTGTATCTCTTCAAGTACATGCCCTTGAAAATTTGATGTTTGATATTGGAGCCAGAGACAATCATTTGGAATTGTTCTAAGACTAGAATTGTCCCAGTACTTGTCTCTGATGAATTAAGAGTGACATTGATGAATTGATTGTCTACTCAACTGAAAAAAAGGACAGTTAAAAAGTAAACAATATTTCTAATACCCATTTGCCTATTCTTGGTTACATATTATTCAGAAACTTTAAATCGTCAAAGATTCCAGTGTTTTCATAACAAGATTATGAATATAGCTATATATAATACAAGTAAGTCAGTATTTTTCTTCTTAGATATTTTAAACCAAGAAATAGTTCTAAATTTTTTAAGTTTCATAAAGAGAAGTGTCATCCATCTGAAATTTCACGGTGTAACCAAAAATGGAAAACATCTGGGGACACTGGAGTTACTGTTCTACTTCAACTTCTATGACAAGATTTAGATACTCTCCTGTTCTAATATGGTAGTGGCTGGATCATGAACTACTTTTCAATGTACACTATTCTGTAGATGGCTAAGATAGAATTGAGAGGAACCACATGGAGCATTTTAGAATTATATGGGAAGAACCCATTAAAGCAAAAACAAATAACTCTAATCTGTTACAAGTTTACAAATCCTATCTTGACACTCTCTACTGTCTCTGCTCTTCAGTGTTAGTGGACTAGAAAGGGCAATTGCTATTACCAGTATGGATTTTACCAATTAGGTTGGGGGCTCCTTTCATCTGAGTTACATTTTGCTTACCTCCTATATTCCCATTCATGGCTAAGCTCCCAGGAGCTCCCAGAGATGCCCATTATTTGACTGCACAGCAACTGTGGATCTTTAACTGCTGACCACCACCAACATCATTCTTATTCTTGTTCTTGAGTTCTAAACTTAGCACTTTCAAAGTACATTTTCTTCCTTTTTTGTTTTACTTCTTTTTTTCTGTTTTATTATTGGTATTTGAACAAGCTATATCCTATATCTTCAAGTAATTAGCAGAAAATCTAGAATGTTCCAATTAATTCCAAGATTTATTATATATATATATATATATATATTCTATATACAATATATAAATTAGGCTTGTACTATATAAATTATGTATATAATATGCAACTTATATATGTAATATATAAAATAAGTAAATCTTGGAATTAATTGGAACATTTTAGATTTTCTTCTAAAACTGTTACTTTTCCTACTTCCAATGCTCAGGTTCATTTTTTATGGTTGAATTTTACAATGAAAAGAAATTTCCAAAATCTCCTTACGCGGATTACTCTCTTCTGTGCATCACTGCACTAGAGAGAACAACAAAGGGACCATGAACAGAAAAACATGGGTACTAGAGTGGTCCAGAGCCCTAAGACATTACCTACAGATTTAAAGAATGTGAGAGTCACCAGCTTCAATTGTAACCGTTAGTTACTACACTATTCTCGAATAGACATTCCCATTTATACAGTCCTGCAAGCAGTCATGGTTAAAGTCAATGAATTATAAACCAATAGAAGTCTTGAATCTGAGAAAGGGCAGATACTGAGGTTGATAGAGAGAATATTCATAAGAGTGGGTGGGTGGAATGTATTCTATACATAATTAATTTATTTGCCAGTGCTTCCATACAGTCACATATTTTCATTGGTAAGGCTTGAGATACTAACTGGAATTTTAGACATAAAAAAAAAAGATTCACAAAGTACATCCAGTGATCTAAAGAAAATAGGATAGTAAGATGAAAAGGAATATGAAGTTATTTTAAAATATCAAAATATTACATCCCCCAGGATCTATCCTTACATAACATTCATTTCTTAAGTTAAATTCATAATTTCTATATATCTGTAACTTCTGAAATTCCTTGAAATTTGAAGGACAGCAAGGTGAAAATTGGCAAAATTTAAAACCTTACATAAACCTAATGCATACCTCAGTCATAAGCATTAAGTCATTTTAAATGACTCAACAAAACAAGATGTTTCAAAGTGATCTTCTATACTTACAATAATTTTATTGAGTAGACTGACCAAATGTATTTTCTCAGAAATATTCATATTAGTGTTTTATTTGCTAACTGACCATTGAAATTTAGTGATATAGCACAAATAGGTTTGTTCTCTCTCTTTCTATCTCTGTCTCTCTTCTCTCTGTCTCTCTGTCTCTCTTCTCTCTGTCTCTCTGTCTCTCTGTCTGTCTCTCTCTGTCTGTCTGTCTGTCTCTCTCTCTCTCTCTCTCTCTCTCTGTGTGTGTGTGTGTGTGTGTGTGTGTGTGTGTGTATGTGTGATTACTACAAATGTGAATTCAATATATAACTTTCAGTACTTTGTACTGCTGCCTCTGACTTTTAGTAGAAAGTACATTTAATCTTCGCAATATTTTTCCATGGTATCTCAGATGTACAAGAAGAACTTTGAAAAATATGACTTAAATGTTAAATAAACATTTGTCTTTAGTAAAATTAATAAGGAATATGAATCTGATTGTGGTTATCCCTCAGTATAATTTTCTTTTACTATTAACTCTATGAACATTGATTATTTGGTAATCAATTTTGTAATATGTAAAGGCACATTACATAATTACTAATGTTTAAATGACTTATTTCCTACAAATGGATCTATTACTGTTACTTTGCTCATTACATACTACTTTAATAGATTTTAAAATGCCATAAAATCAAAAGGATATTCATGATGCATAATGTTAAATTGAATCACAGAAGATTGATAGTCTTGTTTATCTGATTCTTATGCTGAAATGTTTTGTTTGACTTGCCTCCTGTATAGAAACAACATACAAACATTGTGTTTTACTACTTTTTAAAGTTGAAATTGATATTCTCTTCTCAACAAAGTGTTTTCTATTATAATCAGTGGTATTATCATTTTGTGAATTAAATGACCGAAACACACCTAGAGTTAAATATTATTTAAGATGATTCTGTATTTATTACATGTAGACTGCCTTAGCTATGATGCAAGGAATCATTAGTACAACTACATAATTTTAATCATCTAGAGAGTCTGGCATTGTCTAAAATATGCCATTCATTTTTATTATTTCAGCTAATACGAGTTTATATTTTAGGTATTTATAAAAACAATATTGAACTTCCAATCTCTTTTTTTTTGTCACAATATTTGTGTCCTTATCTTACATTGCTTTCAGGTCAAGATACATTCATATTTTAAACTGCTAGTTAAAAACATTTTGTACGCTATTTTGTAACAGTATTATTGAAAGAATTTGAGGTTTTCCCCATATTCTTTTTTCTGGTTAGCTCTTCATCAGTAACTATGGGGAAAACAAAAAGACAGCCTTGCATCTAGGCAATGCAGTCAGAAACATGAAAAGAAAATCAGTCTGAACTGCAAAGAAAAGGATGTGTGCTTCTAGCAATAGTCCAAACTATATAAATGTAAAGGAATTGTGCTAAGCAACGAAACAGATATAGAAAGGCTTTAGCTTTTTCACATCTATCCTAAGTGCCCAAGGTGGGTTCCAATTTGAGCATTCAAATCAACAGTACATCCTTTAACATAGTACTTATCCTACCTCTAGAGTTGCAGCTAAGGTTATGTTATTATGTGATTTTAAATAAAGTTTAATATGTTCTATGAAATATTTGTTATTTTTAGCTTTTATACATAAAAGACCATAATAATTATTTGTAATATTTTAATCACTCTGGTAATTCTTGAAATATTGATTACATATCAATAATTTCAAATACAGCAATTATTCTCATTAATATTTGACAATAATAACATTAATAATAAATTGAAGCTTAGTTAGAGAATAATGAATAGTTTTGCCAATACCTCATAATGGGGGAGGTATATGGTATTCCCTTGGCAAATAGCTCAAAAATATGCAGCCCATTTCAAGCACAGAAGACTTTACTTAATTGTATAAGAAGTCAAATTGATGGATTATACTCTACCAGTACATGGTGACGCCATTGAAGTTTTTGGAAGCTTCTGCATTTGTATATTTTAATGTGGGGTTTTCAAAAGCCCTTTAGTGTTAATTGTCATTTCCCATATACCATCCTTTACCCAGTCTTCTCATCAAATTTCTTATTTAAGTCTCCCACCCTAGCTTCCCTTTTATCTCTTTATAACCTTAAACTCTCCCTCCACCCTTTCTCAGAAGAGTCCTCCTTCCATGATCACTTATTAATTGCCTAATCTCTGAATTTATATGGCTTGAAAATATATAAAGCTGGGAGGCTAACATACCACATATCAGGGAAAAGATGTATATTTTTCTTTTTGAGTCTGGGTTATGCTAAGCACAGTGACTATTTCTAGATCCATCCATTAATCTACAAATCTCATAATCACACTTTCCTAAACAGCTGAATAGTATTTCATTGTGTAAACATTTCAGAGAGATCCACAACAGAACAATATCCAGAGTGAGACATTTGTGAAGACTATTCTATATGGGATAATTTTATCAACCCCCTTCCTTCAGGGCTCAGGAATATATGTAGAAGAAAGGGCAGAAGCATTGTAAAGTCAGATTAGTGGATAGCTCCCAGCAAATAGCATTTTGCAAACAAAATGGGACTGGAACACAAGTGAACTCACAGAGACTGTGACAGCTTGCACAAGAACTGTATAGGATCAAGCCAGAGAAAGTCCAAAACTCAGTGGAGGAAGTGGACCAGAGGTTTCACCTTTAGTCAAGAAGCAGTTTGGAATATATACTTTCTGGCAAAGAGAAAATTGCCTTGTTTCTCAAACACTATTAGGTCTCATAGCCAAATACAAAATGAATATAGATTTTGTCTCTCTGCTTTCTGTTATGTTTTGGTATTTTTGTCTTGTTAAGGATTTTTTTTTAATTTTTGTGTTGTTTCTTTTCAGAGACAGAGAGAGAGAGGGAGGGATGAATGGAGGGAGAGAGAGAGAGAAAGAGAGAGAGAAAGAGAGAGAGAGAGAGAGAGAGAGAGAGAGAGAGAGAGAGAGAGAGAGAGAGAGACTATAAGAGGAAGGGAATTGTGGAGGGAATATGAGTATTTGGGTTGGAAAAAAGATTATAATCAATGAATATTGCATGAAATAAAAATATGGTAGATGACAAACTGTAGATCCATCACTTAATGAAATGGCATATTAATAGGAAAAAAAGAGAGAAAAAAATAGGTGAGTGGAGTAGTTTTATCACCAGGACCAAATTTGCTGAGTTTTAGGTTTAACTTTCTCCAGGAAAGAAGCTTTTGGGATAAGGTAAGGGTATCTCCCAGGTTCATTACTGCAGAACCTAAATGAGCTGATCTATCTAAGTAGACCCAAGCAGCTGTCGTTTCCTTATTTCAGTCCACATCTCTGATGACACTGATTATGTAGATAATGGGCAAAGATTTTAATACTGTGTTTGTTGTTATGTTTAAATTGGTATTAGTTCTAATATAGGTAACATAAAGTGTTTATGCATATTTCAAGCTGGTAACTAATGTTTATTTTTAAGTGAAAATGTTTCTTTGTTTGAAACATCTAGACTGCTGTGTTCCAATTTCTGTTGTAAGAAATTACATTTTTGTAATGAAATGTCACTGGAAGTAGTTAGGTTCTGTAGTACAAAAGGAAGATTGACCATGTTTTTTTTTTTGTAGGGTCCCAGAAACCCAGCATCCGTGTTACTGAGGAGGCCTCACATCCCAAAAGCTCTAGAGAATGAGTCGCTCTCAAACTTTGTATGTTTTGTGTGAAATTTGTATCTGTTACTGAGGTTCTAGATTCCCTGCAAGTTATGGGTCATAAGGGCCATCTTTTCTCCATTCAATATTTCTTACATGATTTTCAGGTATATAAAACACTATTTTTATGTCAATCCCTCCAATCTTAATCCTGAGAAATAGCAGGTCCCCTCCACTCAGGAGTTGAATCTATTAAATGTCCTTTCTATTGTCCCTTACTGCTCCCTTCCCTTCATACTGCTGCAGACATTTGTCTGTGCTCAATAATTAATTTAATTAACCCAGGATAAGTGATTTAATTATCCTGGTATGACTTAAGATACACTCTTTATCTAAGGTCATGACTTCAATTACATCTACAATTTTGGTTTGTTTTGTGTTTTTCAAGACGGAGTTTCTCTGTGTAGCCCTGGCTGTCCTGGGACATGTTCTCTAAAACAGTCTGGCCTTGAACTCAGATATGCCTGCCTCTACCTCCTGAGTATTGGGATCAAAGTGATGCACCACCACTGCCTGCCCTCAACAAATTTATCTGATAGAATTCACAGGTTTGAGGCTGAGGAGACTAAACATTTTGTGGAGCCACTTCTGTGTCTCCCATTTCTGCCGATCCATAAGCACTGATGGACTTTCCCCTTCATGCTGATAACTTTTCTATTTCTCAAATTTTCTGAGGCAAAGATGAATTCTTATTATAAAATGTCCTCATCTTCCATCGAAGAAAAATACTACTGTGTTCCTATCATAATAGGCCAAGTATCATAATCACTCTCCACTTTATAGTTATTCAGTATGCATGGAACATTCTCTTACACACTCATTGACTTCAACAGACATTCATGCAAATTTTATTGTTGAGCATGTAAGAAGGACAGAATACCACCAGGCAAACAGAAATAGAAATGTATATGGGCATCCATACACCTGCACACATACATATGTGCACCAGCAAACATGTGTATGCCCATATATGCACTCATGGTATACAATGTGCATACATTGTATAAATATCCTACAAAACTATTAGGTACTTTTTAAAATTCTCAATATTTTTGTGATTATACTTTTGATCATGCTACTTGGCCTATTATGATAAGAACACAGTGGTATTTTTCTTTGATTGAAGATGATGACATTATATAATAATAATATTCCATCTCTGCTTTAGATAATTTGAGAAATAGAAAAGAGGTAGGGCCTCAAACTAACTCTAGAGTTCACTTTTAAATGGTCATAGAGATGTGAGCTCTATGCCTCATGTTTGCATAACAACTGCTTTATGCACTAAGTGGGTGTACCTTCTCTCCAAAGTCCAGTGTTATTATTCTAACAATAGTGATTTAAAAGTAACATCAAAAAATGCATACACTAATATTAAAATACCTTTTTTTTCCTGACATTTTTCCAAGTGAAACAATATAAGATCTGCAATTTGGTGGTGTTCTTTCCTTCTTACAAGCACAACAATAAAAGTGTACAAATGTTGGTTGAAGTCAATGAGTGCACGAGAGAATGCTCCATGCATATTTAACTAATATTCTGAATGGGCATTGCATTTAAATAGTTGTTTCCTCTTTTTCATTTATTCCCATAGAGAACTTAACATTCTTAGGCCAGAAAAAGACATTGTAATTTGTACCTTTCAACATGTTCCTTCTCCTCTGTGACTTGAACATTACCAGGAGTCCTCTTACACAGTGAAAATACTGCATTGAAAATGTCTTGACTGTTCAGTGCTCGAAAGGTCTTTTAAGATTTTTTTTTGTCCTGACTCTTGTTGCTCATAAATCTCATCAAGTGTGCTATATTCTAAAATATATGAAGAAAGTATGAAACCATATTCTTGTTCATGTTTCAGACTTCTCTGTTTGTAACAAAGACACCTTCTTTGTTAATTTTACTCCATTCTTACTTCTTAAATTTTTCATAAATTAATTGGAAATCTGTAATTATTTATTATGTTATTTGTTGTTTGCTTTGAGACAGAAACAGAGTCTCACTGGGCAGCCCATGCTGGCTCCCCAATGCTTTCTTCTTCCTCTTCTTCCTCTTCTTCCTCTTCTTCCTCTTCCTCTTCCTTTTCCTCTTCTTCTTCTTCTTCTTTGTTTTTATTACTGTTAATATTTTAATTCAGTTTGTACTTTGTCAGTTTCATGTATATATACAAAAAGATAATTTCTCTCCTCATATACTCTCTAAAAGTGTGAAATCATTTCATCCATGAGCTGAAGATTTCTGAGTACATTTGTGATGTTTGATTTTAACTAACTACAGGAATATGGTATATTTGGTATTAACAGTGAGAAACACATTTAAGGAATGTAATTTCTTGGGAGTCTGTCCCTTATATACCCAGGATATTTTGAGAATGATGGATATTCTATGAATAGAACAAGCCTGCAGACATTCCTCAACTCTTATAATTCACAGCCTATTTCTTAGGGTCAATGAAATCAGCTATACCATTTTTGAAGTTCAAGAAAATAGGAAGCTATCATTTCAGTCATTGACATATATCAATATTAAGAAAATAAGACATTTTCAAAATGGAGAAAAGCCATGACCAAACATTTTATTCCTTGTAATTAAGCATAATAAAATTAAATTAGTTACTTAAAACTGCTTTCTAAAACATAAGAATTTAAAATTTATAGTTAAATGTTTTTAAAAACTAACATCTAAGTAAGAATTTATTTTTTTCTTTAACTAAGCTTTGTAACTCTTTAACAAACCTGAAATATATAAAATATACTAAATAAAATACCTAAATAATCCTGAAATATATAAAATATCTAGCATACAATTACAATTTTAGAATTTCTAGAATTATAATTTCAGAAAATACATTTTTAAATGGCTCATCATTGATAAAATCAGTTTACTAAGGATATTTGGTGATAAAAATATATAGTACTCTACCTTCCTCATAAATTTAATATATGCTGACAACTTTATTTGGTTGTTAGGTTATTTAAACAGGCTTGACAATTTCTCTTGATTTGTATATGAATTCAAGGCATTTATGATTTCATAAGTACTTGACTTTGTATACTAATGTGTATTTTTTTCATAAAATTTTGTTTGTTTGTTTGTTTGCTTACACTTGGCTTGTAACTAAAAAGCTTTTAGTAATTGTGTTTTATTTTTACTCATGAATTTTAAGTGTTTTTATAACATTTAAATTATATCTCTTCCCCCTCCTTCCCCTCCCATTCCTTCTCCTAGTTCCTTCCAGCTTTCCTTCTAAGAACCCCTCTCATCCTTCCCCATTCCCAAGTTGGTAGTCTTTTTTGTTATTATATTTGTTACATTTGTGGGAAACAGTTGTGTGTGTGTGTGTGTGTGTGTGTGTGTGTATGCTTGCACATGTGCACAAATACATATAAATATAAACTCCCATGGAGGCTTTCTCCCAGTTTACTATCTCGGGATAGGTCTCTGTGAATTTCTCATCCATGTTAACATATCTATTGATATTGATATTTTTCACAATTTGTTTGTGCAGTCAATTCTAGAAGATCATGTTTCACAGAGGGCTTTCTCATATTTTGGCTCATACAATTTTTCTGTTCTCTCTTGCACGATGTTCCCTGAGTCACATATGCAAGAGCTGTGATGTAGATGTGTCTGTTGGGGCTGGAACCCCCATGATCTATTAATCTATGCATTGTATCTAGTTAATTTCTGAGATTGTCTCCATTTGCTGTGAAGGTGGGGGGTGGTAGCTTCGCTTATCCAAGGAAGTTAGCTCATATACTTCTCACACTGTTTAATATCTAAAGACACTCATCACCTCTCTGTACACTCTTCTTCTTAGGGAATGGCATATGATTTTAATGACAATCTAATCAGTTACTGGTATGCTTTCTAAAACTACCTCAAAATAGAAGAGGTATAAATCGATAGGTATCTAATGAAAACTACTTTATGAATAAGTGAAATTACAATGACTAACAGTCTATAGAAGTGACACATAACCTCTTTGGCTCTTTTGGCTAATAATCATAAAGTAACATGAATGTATACCTTTTTAGCATAAATATAAAATATAATTTCATAAAGTTTAGATGGAGATATGCTACATGAGTGCATACTGCTGCCGTCAGAACCACAATGACAGATAAGGGATACATGCTGTAGGGGCTATTCTTGGTTCTCAACTTGACTATATCTGAAATGAACTACAATCCAGAATTGGAAGGCTCACTTGTGGCCCTAATCTGGAGGCTGAGAGATACAAGTTTCCAACCTGGCATGGAGATCTTGAGGCATAGTGGCTATGAATCCCAGAAGACTAAGACAGGAAGATCTCCGAGTTCAAGGTCATCTGGGATTAAAGGTGTGGTCGCACACACCTTTAATATGGGCCACATCTTTTGCTGGAGACTTATATAAGGACATTGGAAGAAGGAAGGCTTCCTCTGCTTTGTCTGCTTGCCTTGTGGGACTGAGCAACTGCTAGATCCTTGGACATCCATTCCCAGCTGCTGCTGACCATTGTTGGGAGTTGGACTACAGACTCTAAGTCATCAATAAATTCCTTTACTATATAGAGACTACCATAAGTTCTGTGACTCTAGAGAACTCTGACTAACACACATTCCTATAATTTATTGGTCAGGAATACCCCAGAGAACCAAAAAGAATGCAAACTATAACGGTTACTATGAATACTCAATAGACATATGTGACAGCCCTATTGCTTCATTCTTTCTCTGCAAAGCATAAAGAAATTGAGCTCCTACTGAGAAAGAAGCTGCCCTCTCTGCTAACTACTTCTCAGAGTGCTGTTCGGGGAGAAACATCATCAATGATTTAACTCCAAAAGCATCCTGTTAGACAAGATATGCAGGTTTCGCAAGAGGGACATGACAGGTATGGTAGGATGCATACTGGGACTGAAAGACTGGCTAGAAAGTCATTACTCCAGAGACCACAGGCTGCTACCATTATCTACCATAAAGCTGATGTCAAACTCTTTCCTAAATATTTATATCTCTTCTCTTCCAAGGTAATTTTGACTTCCTAATACCCAATCTTCTTGTGCCTGTCTCTGTCTCCTAAATTTTAGGATTATAGTTGTATGTCACTCTATCTTTGGATCAATTGATGGTTCTCAATCCTAGAGCTTGAATGCTCCCTTTTTTTGTGAGAATATCCACCCACATGTGTCAATCCCACCATGAATTCTTGTTTCTCTACCAAAATTGTAGCATTTAGGTCCTTGTTCAGCTTACCTACACCTACGCTTTCCAAAGCTGTACGTAAGCATTATCTGTGCTATCATTCTGCAAAATGTCAGATGTAATTGTTAGGCCCAATTGGAATTCTCTGTCTATCCAGGGAGAGTTTTGGAAAACTCTGAGTCAGAACCAGGTCCTTTCCCCAATGGAAATCTGGGGATAATTTTTTCTTTTCATTTTTTTCCTGCACATTTGGCAGTGGGTTGGATGATAGAAATTCTGTCTACAATTTTTAGCTCTTCCCTTACCCTAAATTTTTTGTTACCTGCTAAATCTAGCCCAGCCCTCAGAGCCTTGACAGTTCAGAGATTTCACTTCTTTCACCTTATGAATTTCTCTTTTTCCATTTCCCTCCCTCTTGATAGATCTAATTGTCCATGTTCTTCCTGCATTTGGTGTTTCACTAATTATTGGGAAACATAGGACCATATTCCTTAGCTCAAGGAATCATACTTAGTGCAAAAAATCATGTTGGAATAGGGCCTTTCAGTTAGACTCCTATCTGCTTCTAGTCAACTTTAATTTCCCTATTATTGTGGCAGTTACTTCAATTTAGATCAGTTTGTGGATTCTCTCAAAATATTTTTTGCCTAAAGCTAAGAGTGCAGAGGTTTTTGTGTTTGTAGTCACTGGCCTGAAGTCCTGGGACCTTTCTCTGTTCTTGTTGTTGGAGACGGTGGTGGTGGGGGTAGGGGTGGTAGTGGTAATGGTGGTGGTGGTGTTTAAGATGGGCTAGGTCATCTCTGTCTATGGTGTACTACAGTTAGTGTCTATAGCATATAAAGATAACCCAATGGTATCTAGAAACTATGGTGGAGCTCCTGTTGTATTACATTTCCAAGTCACGAACTTCTAATGGTTAATATGGACAAGTGTAATAGTTTTCTCTGCCCATCCAAAATATAGGGATGCCAGTGGTCTATTGGTATATAAAATGGCTATGTCTTTTTTTCCATCTTCCTTTTAAAGTGAAATATTTAACTTTAATGAAAACATTTTGGCTGATATTATCATTCTTTAAAAACTGAATGATGATCAACAACCATTGTAACTGAAATGATATTTTATTATATGACTAAAATCATAAGTTCATAAAGAGACATTAAACAATATAAATTTATTTGACAAAAATAGAAATGAGTTTTGTACTAAGATGTATACATAGAAGAAAAGTCCTCCAAAGTTGTGATTAAGAAAATTTTAGGATAAAAAGGTATCATACCTTTCAAGTGACTTTCAATCTTTGTATAATATAATTAGAAACTGAAGCTATATTATGTGCTACAAACACCAAGTGCATCATATGAATGTGGAGCTTATGAGTGGTCCTGAAAAATTTCACATTTCAACTCTACTATCAGTAAAACACTGATCATAATAAATTGTCTTTGTCAGGTTGTTGGGAACAAAAGACCCCATAAGTATTGATTCTAAGACTGGGAGAAAGTTATTTGCCAAATCTCATGATCCATAATTAACTAAATTGGACAAAAATTCTTTGTTACCTATTTCTTTTACTTTCCTTAAGCAGGACTATTATTATTCACTCCTCAATAAACTTGCATAAGTCTTTCTCCATTATTTTTGAAAAGGAATGCTAATAGTTCTGAGATTCTCACATGAACTATTTAACAGGATAATAAGGAAGACAGAGCATGCAATCTGCTTAATTTTCCTAATTATGAGAGAATTTAATTGGTAAGATTATATAATTATGAAATAATATACATGCCGTAAAAATCAACTGAATCAAAACATCTAGAGCAGAAATAAAAGTATAACTGTTTTTACAAGTTTAAATTTTCTTTGGTATTTTATTTTATATTGTAATTATATTAGCTTAGATACTTAGATATAAGATCTGTGACTAGAATCCGTGACTAGAATATTTTCATACAGAAATAAAACTGGTAGCTAATAAATAGTCCAAATGAATAGATAGCATTTATAGAGATGCTTAATTAATTTATCTATAAAATGACATTTTATAATATAATAGTTCTTTCTCCCTACCAGGTAGTTTATAAATATCTCAGTTGTCTTTGCTTGAATCACATTGCTTTGTACTGAAATGGGATTTCTTTTGAATGAAACAGAACTTTTATAGTAGTGAGATGAATTAACACATCAAAGTCAACATAGCAAATTAAAACTCCTTGTTAATCCATTGAAAAATCCTTGGTATCTTGTATCAACAAGATACAATTATGAAAATAATATTGATTAAGAAAGTAATTTTTTCTAAACCTAATAAGAATAAAACAAAAGCAGAGTATATGTGTGTATATATCTCTATCATCTATCTATTTCTATCTACATCTATCTATCTATCTAATCTAATGTCTATCTCTTATCATCTATCATCTATCTTCATCATCTAATCTATATACACAAATATGTTTGTTTTATACTACATATCTATGATAAATTTATATACATATGACTACTATATATCATTTCAAAGGTCATGTGCTTTAAGGAGTTAACACAGTTAAGGAGATACAAATATCAAAATAAGTTTAATCACTGACTACAGGTGTTGTTTTCCCTACTTACATCTCTACAATTAATTTACTTCAGAAGAGAATCCTCTAACAACTGCTGATGGCCTGCTCGGACAATGTCTGGGATATTTTCAACTACAACAGGGACTTATATTCACTAGCAATCTTTTCTGTCTTTAATACATATTGTCAGGAGCTGCGGTCAGATAACGTTGGTTGCTGTAATTAAATTGTCAATGTACAGGCATTTCCTAACTTTCAACACATATGCTGTGCCATAGTCAGTTTTAATGTTCCCTGTTGTTATTTGAAATTGGTATTGCTTCACTAGACCTCCTGAACCTTAGCTATATCTTGCAGCTTTATATTTCTTCAACCCATAATGATTATGATCGCTGAGAGTGTAACATATGTCTGCCATTATTCTGGTGGCAGCAATAATGAAACAGTCCTAGTTTTTCAAGGTTTTTTCAACAGTCATAGAAAAGGAACCTATCCATTTGATCCTGTCTAGCTTTGTATTTCTAATGAGGCAAGCTATTCAGTATACTTAAATTTTGTTTTATGTGATACCCTAAAGAAGTATAAGCATGAGCCAACAAGTATGCACTTTGCGAGTAGTATGATCATGTTTTGTAGATACTCTGTAAGAGTATTTATTCACTCTATAAAATTGCATTACTTTGAACCCAGTAATTGCATTAAAGAATACATACTTTTTATAAATACATGTTGATCATATATGATTATTGCTATGCTATTGAAAAGATTTTCTTATGTAGCAGTAAGTAAATTATACATCATGACTTGAAAAGATATGCTACAATCTCATTAAAAGTTCAAGGATCCTTTTATAGATTATTGGGAAACAATTTCCAGAACATATGCTAGAGAATAAACCAAGATATAAAACAACATAATCAATGTGCTGTAATCATGCTTGAAATTGATTCAGGAAGGAAGCATGATGCTACATGCCTGCAATTCCTGCAATCAGAAGATTGAGAAAGGAGATAAGGAGTTCAAGGCCATCCAAGCTACATAGAAATACCCCTTCTTAAAAACGTAAGAGTAGCAAGAAAAGCAAGTGTGAGAGAGCTAGCAAAAAAGCACGAGAGGGAGTAAATCAAAGTCTAGATGACAGATAGATAGATAGATAGATAGATAGATAGATAGATAGATAGACAGACAGATAGTATCCTTAAATAGGTTGAACACAGCATATGTGTGTGTGTGTGTGTGTGTGCTTGCTTTGTCCTTGACTTTAGATTTCTTATAAGACACGATTAAGAGAATTAATTTTTTTTATTTATAAAATACCAAACTTCTGGTAATTTGCAATAACAATTATAATGTTCTAATTGCTAAGGAAAATTTCTTACATTCATGCATATTAAAGCATAGTATATATCACTTTAGGGTAAAAATACTTTCTCACAAATGTGTCAACATGAATAAAAGTGATATAATTTAAAACACAATAATTAGTTTTCTATTTATTCAATTATTTCTAAAGTTCTAAAAATATAATTTTACCACTTGATATTAATCTTCTTTATTTTCTCAAGACCTTTCACTGTGTGAATGAGTAACATAGTTCATTTTTATCTATTAAAATTATAGTCCAAATTCATTAAAAGTACAACCTAATGATAAGGATAATAAAATTACTACCAGAAGATTAAACTATGCAAGCTATTTAAATATGAAATAGTTCTACTTAATGTGTCTTCTATAGTAAGGAAGAGACATTGGTGCAGTCTTAGAGAGTAATGTAGCTAAATCCCATCATATCAATCAATCAATCAATCAATAATCAATAAATCAATAAATACACAATAAATACTAAACTCATAGGTGATTGCTACATAATTTACCTGCTACATATAAGATGACATTTTTAAATAGACATTTTTACATTTTATATGCTTTTATTTAAAAAGAGAATAGGAAAACATTATTATCGAATGTGAGGAAGATTATATTTTCCATGACTAATCTATGCTTTGCACTCTTCCAAAGATCGTGGCACTACTATATATCTTTTGTAATTGAATCAAAGAAAATAAGTCATCACAGCTTTTCCTTTATTCAGTAATTAATGTTTGTAAATAATAACTAATATGTATAGGACATAACAAAATACCAAGCTACACAATGTCACCATATCAATCACAAGTTGGAAGTAGATTGCATTATCCTACCATCAGTGAAACAAGATATCATCTGTATTCTATTTGTTAAGCTACATATAATAGAATGTGAAGGACATTTATAAGGGGTATCTTTATTGTCAGTATCTGTATAAGTGACTGTTGTTAACATAGATATAAAAAATACACATAGATCCCAGAAAAAAATCCATATAACACATTGAGGAAAAAGAAACTTTGGTGCAGGGTGGTGGTGGCACACCCTTTTAATCCTGGCACTTGGGAGGCAGAGGCAGGCAGATTTCTGAGTTTAAGGCCAACCTGGTCTACAAAGTGAGTTCCAGGACAGCAAGGGCTATACAGAGAAACCCTGTCTTGAAAAATCAAAACAAACAAACAAAAAAGAGATTTTGGTAAAGCAAAAGGTAATAATGTTGTCTGTGAAGAAGAAAAATGATATTCACTATTAAAGGACACTCTCAAAGTCTATTATTAGCATTTAATGTAAAATTTATTAAGACTCATGAGCATCCCTTGTTTTTTTGTTTTTTTCTCTTGCCTTGAGATCAACATAGGACAACTGTAGGTGAGCAACTGGATTTAAGAGAAGTCAGGAATTTAACACCCATGACCAACAACATCAGAACAAAAACTGATACAAACAAAACAAAAGGTATTGGGAACACAACCGTGTACTTATCAATGATAGCATGTTAAACAGAGCATTAAAGGAAAGATGAGACACAATAAGACAGTGGTAGAGTTCACTGAGATGCCACAGTAATTGAGAAAATGTGACTGGAAATTTTAATCACTCTAAATGTTTCTCTCTCAATGTAGAAAGCATTAAGAAGGGTCTGATTTGACAGCATAGAAATTATAGAGTTAGGAATATACACATTCTTAATTTATCTTGTACTATTTTAGGCTTTCCCATTTTACTGTGCTAATTGACAATCCGAAGAAAAAGGTCTCTGTCACTATCACAGTGTAGTATTTCACTCAGTAGTCCTCAGATTTCATAATTTATTCCTTACAGCATCATGAACATCGCATTGCTGCCTGCACGTTATGAGCATCACATTACGGCTTGCACATCAGGAGTCTCACATTACTGCTTGCACACTTGCCATTGGTTAACTGTTTTCATACAGCCTTAGGAGAGTCCAGGGCTCTGCCAAGCTTACCCCAGTTCTCATCTCTCACTTGACAAATGCCTTCTAATTTAGCATATAGAACATTCCTTAGAGGCATTCTCCAGAGAATGTAAACACCATCAAGAATATCTGATGTTCAAAGTGATAAAGACTTTTACTCACTTCATACCAACATACACACAATAGGGGAGAGTAAACAGGTAAATAAATAAAGAGTAGGTCATTATTTTTTATATTTAACAGTGGTTGAAAGTAAATTAAGATATTATTTATACTAGGTGATATGAGGCTCCATATGCGTATACTCCAGAGGACTGCCTGTAAGAAGCCGCAGTGAGCGGTGATAGCCAGCAGATGGCGTTGACATCTGGTGCTCTCCCAAGTTTACAGATAAACTGCGCATGTGCCTAGGGACAGAGAGCGCCAACTCACGCACGAGCCAGCCCGGGCGTATTGTGCTTCTGAGCAAACAGCCAATCAGAGATGAGCATGCCGCTCCAGGGCATATATAAACAGTGCTTTTGGGGTGTCGGGCCCCGCCCTCTAGAAGATGGAATAAAGAATGGTTGCAGAAGGATCGTGCTGTCCGTGTTTTTCCTGCCGGAGCGAACGACAACTGCCTGTTCTGGCCTCAGGGGGGAGAAGAAGCACTTGGAGAGATGTAAGACCCCAAGGAGTGGGGAAACCTGGTGGGGTCGGGGATGGGGACATCCTTTTGGAGACTGGGGAGGAGGAATGGGATGAGGAACTGTCCAAGGGTAGACCAGGAAAGGGATAATGATTGGACTGTAAAAAATGATTAAAGAATAAATATTATTTAAAAAAAGGAAAAAGCTATATTTTCATGGAAAAGAATTTTCTTGATTAACTTGATTTTTTAAAATACATAACAAATTATTTTATTTGTGGCTTAGAATGAAATTAGAAATTTGGTAACTATTTCAATCCACAGGCTTTTATGATATTATTTTTATTTGCTTCAGTTTAGATAACCATGAAAAGTTTTTTATGAATTCCCCAAGTAAAACTTATGAGAAGACAATGATTAATCTTAATATGAAAAAATTGCCTTTACCAGCCAGCTCACACTGTCACTTAGATATTCCAGTATCTACAAAACAAAGTAGGATGGATTCCCTAGTCTCTGCTTCTGACTTCCTTCATTTTTCCCATTCATACTTAAGGATGTGCTTCACGGGCACATGTACATGTTCACACACTTCTTTTATGACTCAGTGTTTGAAACAAAAGACAGGAAATGTTTACAGATGACTGCTTGAATATTGGCCACACTGAATTGCAAGAATAGTTCAAAGGTACAGGGTACATGCCTGTTTTATGTGTCTCTAGACATTCTGAAGACGATCCATTCCAACTTTCTCTGTATGCTTTAGAAAACAAGAAGCCATTTCTGCTCTGAGAATAAAGTACTAAATTATACCCTGTGGTAATGAACTACATTATAAATTAAATATTTAAAAAATTCATCGTAACAGAATAATGTGTTTTAAAGATATATGCTAATTTGTAGAGGTATAGCAAATTATGAAAATTCATTATTGTGTAGTGCACTTTTGAGAGCATGAATGGGATTTTATGAAATGATTACTTGTATTTGTGTAAGTCACAGGTAAGTCAGAGATAAGACCAAGAATGATAGCAAATCTTAGAAAAACATATACAAAAATGTATCATTTACATCTAATATAAAGATAAAATTGCATAACTTAATAATAGTACTAATTTTTATTTGTATTAATAATAAAATTATTGATAAAAGTTTTGCCATAATACTAGATTTTTAAAAATGTTTGATAATAGCTGTTGTGTGTTTTTTATTTCGTCACTACCAGAATTACTCATATTTTCTTAAGCTATCATAGAGAAAGACAGTGTCTAATTTACCAACATGTTATCCTTACAAAAATATTTGGACATCATTCTGAGTAGGCTGTGATAAAAAATGGTAAGATGATTCATGTGTAAGTAAATTATGTTTCTCAATTATATAGATCATAACTAAGTTTTAAATAAACAAATTTACATTCTAGTATAAAATCTAGGCCATTGCTAGTAGTGAATATTTCAAGAATTATGCAAAATTTTAGGTTTAAATTTTAAACCTAAAACCTCTTTAATTTTAAACCTCTTTAAACCTCTTTAAATTTTAAGCCTCTTTAAAAACAAGAAAATAGATTAAGGAACAAAATTCATAACTCATCAAATATGCCAAAATATTTCATTAAACTTTTGTCCTTTAAATAAACGTATTCTTCTTCTTGTTGTTGTTGCAATTACACTGGAACATGATATGTAGTTTCTTACCCATCAAGCCTGTAATTATCATTCTGGTTCAGAGAAGTTGGCCCTAATTTATGTCTCAACCTATTTAACAAATCTATCTTGTTTAATATCTATAGAGAATGGTAATGGAGCAGGCTACATATAAAAACATACAAAATTTAATACCACTGTTTTTCTTACTAGTTTTCCCTTGAACAATTACCTTGACTATGGTATTCATCTGTTCTTTGTGCTTTGATAGTCAAGACATTGAGATAATGAGTAAAATTTTATGACAAGTATCACAGAAAAGTAGACATGGGTAGGTGTGTGTAGGTAAAGGTAACTGAGGATGGCCCTAAACTAGTTTGCTTAGATGTTTCTAACTGACATAAATTTACATCATCCCTTTCTATTTTCTCTTTGCCAGCTACCCTCCCTTGTCTCTATATAAACTTTCCTAAAATACCAAAGTTCAGAAGAATCAACTTGAAAACACTGTCTAATACTTCTGTATTCTACCCTCTCTGTATAGAAAAATGTATAATGTATAAAGGAAAACTAATGAAATCTTCTAATGACTGTAATTTAAATTACAGATTCAACATAAAGTTGCTAGAGCAACAATAAATAAGCTCAAGTTTTAAACTGTAGCTATAGTTCATATTTATAAGCAATATTTTCTTTTATTATGAAAATCATGAAATCTCTTGTATGAATATTCTAAGGAACTATGAATTGAATATAATTAGAAACAAATAAACAAATATTTAATGTATAAAATATCACTTAGTACATTTGATTCTATAGAAACACATTATATATAGAATGTTTGACAATGAATACAAGTGTGTCTCGCTGACATTTCATGTGCATATCTGAAAGACCTTGAAATCTCTGGATAACATTTCCACTGCCCCACAGATGGTGAGTTCTCTAGCTCTGAAGACAGCCATCCCTACACAAACATAAGGAGGGCATCCTGAAATTACTGTCCCTTCTTCTAGCCATGCCCTGAGGACTGCACAATCTTTCATCACTGAATATAAAGAAGGATGGTTTCGCAAGGCAAACTGTGTTTTCTATAGAGTTAAAAAGGATAGCTACTCAAGGTTAATTGTAATTTCAATAAACTGTTTTGTTTTGTTTCAAAAAAGTTCCTCTCTAATCTCTGAGTGGCTTCTCTAGTATTTTTGAACAAGTTGGCTCATGAAAGTCATCTGAATTCTCCTGGATCCACTAAAGAGCAAATTAAGAAAGAAAATTAATTTATAAAAAAGAGTAAGCACAAAACAAGGATCATTCAATGCGTTTTGCAACCAGTGGGAAATATTTTACTTCTGCTTGAGACCATTCACTTTCATTTTAAAATACAATTCTAGTATGTATAGCATCACATGCATTCTGTATGCCTTTATCTCATCCAGTTTTTTCAAATCTCATGGTGTTATTTCTGTGCAAAATAGTTCTCGTGGATTCGTAGAGAAGCAAATGCATTTCTTTTAAACAGGTGCATACTAAATATGTTAAGGTTTACACATTGTACCTTCAACTACTTAATTCTGGTACTAATACTGACAAACAAGCCATAGATTAAAGTATAAATCCATAAAATTATCATGAGCCTTTCAAACAACGACAGAATAGGAAAAAACAAACAAACAAACAAACAAACAAAACCAAATACATCCTCCTGAGATTGCCTGTTTTGATTCTTTATGCTAGCCCTCAGGGCTTCAGTCCTGTCCCTCTACCCCACCCCCAGCCCCCAACAATAGACTGAGGTGTCTTTACTTGGCCCTTCAGCTTGTTAACCTTCTTGAGTTCTGTGGGCTATATCCTGGGAATTCTCTACTTTTTGTCTAATATTCATTTTTAAATGAGTGCACACTATGCATGTCCTTTTGGGGCTAGGTTACCTCACTCGAGATGATATTTTATAGTACCATCCATTTGCCTGTAAAACTATGATGTACCAGAGACCTGGGAGGTGAGAGACTCTCAGGACAAAAAGAACGGGAACTTGGATAAAGTGATCTACAGACAGGTGAGTCTACCTCCAGTAGAAAGACAGGTTATCGAGTGAGGTATGGGGTTGCCATCCCAGTCAAAAACTCTGACCCAGAATAGTTCCTGTCTGAAAGAACTACAATGACAAAAATGGAGAGGAGCCTGAGGAAAGGGAGGTCCAGCGACAGGCCCAAAGTGGGATCCAGCTATGGGAGGCTCCAAGACCTGACACTATTACTGAGGCTATGGAGCGCTTACAAGAAGGTACCTATCATGACTGCCCTCAGAAAGACCCAACAAGTAGTTGAAAGAGTCAGATGTAGGTATTTACACCCAAACGATGGACAGAAGCTGTTGAACCCTGTGGTTGAATTAGAAAAAAGCTGGAAGAAGCTGAGGAGGAGAGCAATCCTGTAGGAATACCAGCAGTCTCAATTTACCTGGATCCCTGAGATCTCTCAAACAATGAGCCACCAACCAGGCAGCATAAACCAGCTGATATGAGGCCCCTAACACATATAGAGAAGACCTCTTTGATCCCCCAGGAAAGAACAGACTTCCCAGAGATAGCAACTGAACATAGCATATCAAGTTACAGTAAGACTAGGCACAAGTCTTATTTCAATACTGAAGGAAGCAACCCAGAAGGAGGGAAGGTGTCTCAAAGGCAGGCAGAAGAGTCAGAGATCCACCCTAGTTTGACTGTTAAAGAGTTCCAGAAGAATGAAGTATACAACCATAACATACATTCAGAGGACCTAGCTTAGACACATAGAGGCTTGGTGAGTAGTCTTTAAAAATTGATTCATTAGGGACTTGAACACCATGAGAGAGTACAGATAAGCCAGTTATAGTAGACTTAGAATAGGGCTGCATAGACCATGTTATCAGTATGTGTATCATCATTCGAGGCAAAGAAAATCAAGTAGGGAACAAAAGGCCTATTATGTTCACATGTTCATCCTCTTCACAATAACCTAACCTAACCCTGTGGTTAGTGGACACTGGCCATAGACAATTACTTCGTTTCTCTGGGTTGCAATTTTCTCACCTATAAATGACATACCCTAGTTAAGCTAATATAAAAATAACTTAGGTTTTACCAAGTTCCTCAACAATCACCTCTATCTTACCTGATTCCTTCAGAGACTAAACTGGAAATTCAATGTCTCTGTCTCATTTTTGTCCCATGTCTGATACTGTCATTTTATCACTAGAACACTGCTCCTTTTCACTCAGTGTTCTACTTTTTATTCTCTCTCTCTCTCTCTCTCTCTCTCTCTCTCTCTCTCTCTCTCTCTCTGTCTTTTTCTGTGTGTGTGTGTGTATGTGTGTGTATCACTAATGTAAATCCATAATGAATTATCCTGTACTTGTCAATTAAATAAAGTAAGTTTTGAAGTACACAGTAAGAAAACTTTTCCATCAGAAATGAAATTCTCGGTGAATAAAAATTGCATATTTTTTTCTGCTCAGTTTTTCTCTTTGTTGAGGTACTTTCTGGATCTGGGAAGAACACAGACAAAGGAGGCAGTCCTTGAAGCAAGACAATTGACAAATAGTTCCTCTAAGCAGTTGACAAAGACCTCTTTGTGCCACTATGCAGCGGTTAGAAAGTTTAATGAAAAAGGAGAAGTAAAGAGCCAAATAATTGACTTCTTAAGGAACTAATCCCTTGAAAATGATGAGAAATCTGACTGTCATGTGTTCCAAACATAATAGGGCAGCATTAGTAACCTATTAAAGGCTAAAGTCAGCTTCCTAATAAGCAATATGTAAAGGTTCCCGTTCTCACACAGAGATGAGATGTTTGCCAAATATTACAGGCTAAATTCAAAATGGGATTAAAAAATATGAACAGAAGGCTGATTAAAAAATTAACTATGCATTCACAAAACTAGAATTCTTCACTGTGTTCTCAATGGTAGAATTTCTAATATGAGAAACAAACATCTGAGGTGCCTGCAAATATGTTTTTCATATTTAATTATCATTTTATATGTAATTAAATATTATCATTTCCAATTCTGTTCTGATGAAAATGAATTGTGTTTATATATTTCAAGGCAAAGTCACTTTCACTATAAGCAAGCTTCACTGGTCTTTGTTTTCACACCGAAAGATAAGAAAGCAGCCCACGTGACTGAATAACATATGGAAGGAGACCCTGTTATAGTGCTGACACAATGCCAGAATTAGGGAAAGATACTTAGGTTGAATTTGGCTCTTTTTCTTAGCAAGCATTTGACTTTTGAACTGTATGGCTATAAACTGGCACTAAACATGTTCTCGTCTAGCTTAAAAGTAGCTATGAGTTTCATGAAATGAATAAATCCATAAGCAGGACATGCCATGTAGTAGTTCATAACCTATTCTAGAAGCCGATATAGAAAGAAAACATAAACTGAGAATACTTAAAATTGCACACAATGATGACTTTGATGAGTTTTAGATGACATATTTCCTTTATATGTGAATTTATATTAGGAAACAAAACATTTAAGATTTTTCAATGTTCACAATGCCTACTTTGCTCTGATATTATTTACATATAAATACTGGTCTATTATTGTCTGCCAACATATTTTGCCCTGATGAACTCAACTATCTATGCCATTTAACGTGCTTATATAACTCAATTTAACACTTTACAATTGACCACTATGGTATAGATTATTAAGCCATAATCTACATAATCAGTAAAACTTCTCTCTGCCATCATAAATTTCCCTTTGTAAATGGAGCAGATATCCTTACAGCCAATGGTTATTAAAAATTAAAAGATTGAAATTCAATCTTTTCTATTTATATCAATTTTTCATTTGAAACAATATTATTGTTTCAAACTTCCCGTTAAACTGGTGACAAATGGAGCTATTTTGTTAAGTAGAATTGTAAAAAAGGAAAAGAGAGATGCAAAAGTATTTGCTCCTGGGAGATAGATGATGATGAACCTGGAATTCAAAGACACCCTCAGCCAAGCAGTGCATTTGAGCCCAGCTTTGATTACAAGAGAATCTATCAGAGAAAATAAAGAGGGGACAGGGATTTGAAGAGAGTATAAGAAGGGTAACAGTTGATAATGACTTTCCCCTTACCATTATTCCTCAAATCAATTTGTTACAAATTCTATTCAAATCTGTTAAATATTTCTCTGTTCTATGAGGTATACATTTTCTAAACCATCATAACAACAGGCTGCAGAGATTATCAGTGTGTACATGTCTGACATGTAAATTTGATTATTTGATCTCATATTCCTACTACACTCAACAATAGTGTGTGGTCATGACTGAGTCTCTGTAATCTCAATGTGAGGAATGGAGACACAAGATCTCTAGAGAAAGTTGGTTACCTATATTACGTGAGTTGACTAGCTGTTCGGAAAAGTGTTTTAGGAGCCTGAATGATGTAAGAAGATACTTGAGATCAATCCCAGGACTATATACTTAGGTGTACACATTTGCATGTGCAAGACACCCCACACACAAACACATATACAAATGCACAAGCACAATAAGACAATATCAAAACAAATCATTTATAAACAACTCAAAAGGTAGGTATGAACCACTCTTGACTTTCCCACCCCCATTTATTATCTAAGACTAGTTCATTCAAGGACATATTTATTAATTTTGAGTAATGTGTTTACTTCTATCCATTCCTTCCAATGTGTGTCTTCTCTCTCTCTCTCTCTCTCTCTCTCTCTCTCTCTCTCTCTCTCTCTGTCCCTCTCTCTCTCTTTCTTTTCCTCTCTCTTATTCTGTCCCTTCTTACTTCCCTCCTCTCCTTTACTATACTTCTCAAAAAAATGTTTTTTAAAGTTCTTTTTAATCTAACTCTGGGCATTAGCACAGGACTTCATACAGACCAATCAATAGGACTGTAACTTGTGCAAACTTTAACATTGTAGCAAAATATGGCATATATATATAACCTAGGACTGTGAGGTAAGACTTTCACCTTCATCCCTGATCATTCATCTCAATCATTTAAAAGTATTTTATTGGAGTCTTCAAAATAATTAATGAATGGTGCAACTTGACATCATCAATGCTATGTTTAATGTTGATGAAAGCAGAGAATAAACACTGTTATGCCCATAAAGTAGATGTGTGCTGGACATCACAATTGTCCTTTTGTACTTCTATATTTTCTAAAGCTTACTGTAAGGACTGTCTTCTATTAAAACCATCAGAGGTAGAAGTTCTTGATGGAATAAAGCATATTGCTATGTCCATGTTCAGATTTTGACTGATTAGCATATCAAAGACATACTGAAGAACTTGGATAATCACAAACACAGGAAGACCTGTGAAAGTAATAGTATATTTCTTAAAACAGACACTGAATTTGGAAGTAGTCTCCTGGGTAATAACTGTCCTTCTGATTAGCCTTTGATGAAACAAGGAAAGCTTGCCAAATGTGCATACAATTATGTTAGTAGTGATGAAATTATTCAGAAGTTATTCGTTGATATTAACATGGAAAAGTTATAAGCATAAAATATTTTCTATTAATATATTTGTGATGACAAAACACTGATGCATATTTCATTCTACATTACTTTAAAGCCCTAATTATACTGCAAACCTGCCATATACGTGTATGATGTTTGAGGCTGAATGAAGAAATCCACGTTAGCCATAATACATGCATCCTTAATTTTTGTTACATTCCATTTCTAAAACAACTGGTCTTAGATTTGAATGATGAGTCTATGTACTGGCATGAAGCCAAAAGAGAAAGTTAAGGTACTTATCAGTGGTAGCATTTACCATTAAAAATGTCAATAATACATTGGACAGTGAAGTACAGAAGCCTAGGCTTGTGAACAAACATGTTGATTTTAGACTAACAGCAACTACAACAAATCCCATGATAACATGAGGGACAGCCTGCATCCTATGAAACTGCTCAAGGTGAAGGAGAATGCTTTAGTTTTGATAGAATTTGGCTTTAGAAATATTACTTTTTTGTTTTTATTTTTTGTTTTTGGTTTTTTTTTCAAGACAGGGTTTCTCTGTGTAGACCTGGCTGTCCTGGAACTTACTCTGTAGACCAGGCTGGCCTCAAACTCAGAAATCTGCCTGCCTCTGCCACCCAAGGCTGGGATTAAAGGCGTGTGCCACTATTGCCTGATGAAAGATTTCTTTTCATTTCTTCACTCTTTTGCTTCATGGAAACCATCTTAATTCATCTGTTTAAAAGAGGAATAAAGGCTTGAAGACTGATAAGATCTACATTTGAAAGAAGATTCCAACACTGGATAATCAAGAGATTTACAAGAAGTCATTTTGTTCTGAAGAAACTAAAAATCTAAGTGCAAGCTGTATCATCTGAGAAAAACATTGCTTTAAAATCTGAATCACATGCAACTCCAGAGAGAGAGGCCATTAAACATTAGGTTCACTGTAAGAATAATGTATGTAAATGGCTGAGAAAAGCTTCTGGCATCCAATGGTGCTTTGAAACATGAAACAAAATTTTTCTAGGCCTTACTTATAGAACAAATTGTGGAGGAGAAGTAAACTTTCAGAAACCTAATGACATAAACATATAGAAATTACTGCTAGAAACTTCTGTCAAGCACCCTAAAAGAATTATATTAATAACTAAAATATCTTGATTGCTAAATTGTAGTGATGTTGAAAATGTTTTACATCCCAATTCAAAAGCTGTATCTTGTATTAATTAACCTAAATATTCCTTGTCAGGGTTGGTATGATAACACTGAGGACTGCCAGGACAATAATTGTGTGTGAGTCCTGAATTTCTGCCAATACTGAATGCAATCTTATTAGCATATTCATAAGTCACAGCCCTGCAGTCAGTGCCAGGATGCAGCAAAATGTTTTGTGACTCTTTGTTGTAGCAATAGAAGGGAATAGTAAATTAGCTTTAAGACAATCCCATTATAGACACAAAATATAATGTTTAGTACTATAGAATAACTGCAAAGTCTTTTTAGTAATTATTCTACACCAAATAAAGCAGTACTATATCAACAGTAGACATAATAGGAATTTCAAGTAGGGAAATTTAAAGCAAAGCTTTTCTTTGTTGAGTAAAGTAGAAACAGATACTAATATAGGTTCATTGATCAATTAACATTTTTCTTTAATAATATTCTATATTGAAAGAAAAATAGAAATGAGAAGTTGAACTATCTTTAAGTAAATATGATTCATAAATATGTTAATTCTCAGACTTATTTGCATTGAGTAGTGAACACAAGATAAGTTTTTAAAAATACAAATATTATGCATCACTCAATTCCTTTCATGTGTGTACGCATGCATCAGTACACACATGAATACATGTCTAAAATGAAACAGTGGTGATCTGAATGGCCTGAAGTGTCTAGGCTCCGTACTTACATGGAAAGACTTTCATAAATGTATAGAAGCATATTCACAAACATGTATCTGTTTCTTCAGAAACAGATAGAAAAATATCCCATCTACTTATACTGAAATCTAAAAACATGGTTCGGTTAGATCAATTATTTTATGTTGTTTGTGGAACAGAAACCATCAACTTTATGACTTTGTTACTTAAATCTTAAAACAGCACTGTTTTGACTCTCATAATGTACATATATGTCTCTAATATTTCTATGTGCCTGCAGTGTTGTGTGCATGTATGTGTATGAGTGTGTTTACATTTTTGTATCTCCACCATATAGAAATGTCTCTCAAAGACACAAACACACACACACAAACACACACACACACACACACACATACACACACTCACATACAAACACACAAACACACATCTAGGTAGTATTGTTTAATACTTATATTTTTAGGGAAATTTTATGCTGAGAGAGATTATAATATGCTTCTATAAGTCAATAGACTTAGTTAAATACATAATCATAATTTAAAAGTAGTGCAATTTTAGTAGAGTTCACTTTACATATTATTTCTATTGTGAATTTGTATAAAATATAAAGAAATGTGAAAATAAAAGAAAAATTACTTGCTGGATAGAATTCTTGGATTTTTCTAATTTCTCCTTTTATACTTATGTACATTGCAGTTATATCATTTATGATCAAATTCCTTTACCTCAGTTCACCCCCACATCTTTGTGCATCACAATGCTAAATGCTTTGAGGTACAAGAATATAAGAACAAAAGGTGTTTCATAGAAGGGCTTAGAATATGGTGAAGAAGACAGACAATTAGCAAATTTCTGCTTATTTATAAAATAATAGTATTATGCCCAGAGAAGTATTCTCTCTTTATTTTTCATCTTTTCTACTTATGAGCGAGTACCTTCTTAATCTAAATGTTACGCTGAGAGAGGAAGACTCAGCCAGACAAAAATGAGCAGTGTAATTTGATCTTTCCAATGCTAAGTTTGAGTCATAGGTCCGCAAGTGTACCAGCAGACAAGGGAACATTTTGAAATAAATGTCAGGAACAGTTTTGAGTTGTCTGTTGGCTGCAAGCCAGACCAGGGTGAAAAGGTAGAAAACTTGTGAATATCAAAGCACATGATTTTCAGGGCTGAAGCATTTGGTACTCACAAAACTGAAACCATAAAAGCCAAAGGTTACCTTGTATAACATTTCTTGGAAACACTTCAAATTAATGCAGGATTTTACTTGTTAACTTAGTTTTATCTCCTTGCGTTTTCCTCTCCCTGTCCTGTGTACACTTGTAATGAAAACAAAAGGAAAATGTTAGCATGGGGTTCTTGTTTTCATTTTCTGTTTGACTCTGCTTCTGATCATGTAAGGGTCCATTTTAAAATCTAATACTCATAAATCTTGTCAACTTTATGGCCAATGGGGTTCCATGGGAACCTCCAAACAATCTAGGCTGCTTTCAAGATTAATTTTGCTCTCCACAAACTGATAGCAAGGTCCCATTGCTAAGGACAACACTCATACAACAAATTGAATATGGAGAAGTCCAGCTGCTGGCTACATGGTACCACCTTCAGAGTAGTTACCAAAGGAGAAAAGTAAATGCCAAGTCAAACATTTGATCTACAGTGGTGTCCTGACTGGAAATAACATGTGCTTGTAGATAGGAGCCTAGCTAGCATAGCCTAGATATTCACAGTGATGCTATACCAGTAGTTCACTGAGATATATGCAGATACTTATAACCAACCACTGGACTGAGGTCTGGGACCCCATGAAAGAGTTAGGTGAAAGATTCCAGGAACTTAAGGGAATGACAACCCCAGAGGAAGACCAACAGTATCAGATAACCCCAATACCTACCTGTAAGCTCCCAGAGCCTAAGCCACCAACCAAAGAGCATGCATAGGCTGGCCTGTGCTCCTGTCACATAAGCGGCAGAGGACTGCCTTGTCTGAGAGAGGATGTGCTGAATCCTGTTCAGACCTCATGCCCCAGGGAAGAGGGATATGTGCGGGTGGGGGTGAGTTGAGGGGGTAAAGTGGGGAGAGATGTGTGCTCTGGTGATAAGAGGGCTGGTGGGAAACACCCATCCAGAGGCAAAGAGGAGATAGGGATGGGGTGAAGAATTTTTGGAGGGGAGACCTGGAAGGGGGCAACATTTGGAATGTAAATGAATAAAACAATATTTTAAAAAATGGTGGCACAAAGCTTGTAGGAGGAAAGATCCAATATCCCATTTCCCTTAAAGTCTACTCTATGAGATGGAACCCATACTTGACACTCTGTGACCAAGAACCCAAAACTAGATAGCTTAGCAGCAAGGTAGGGTAAATCCAAATGCTACCTCTAAAAACAAATAGAGCAATAAAATGGCTCCTGATGATTTTCTCGTATACTCATAAATCAGTGCCTTGCTCAGCCTAAGGAACATTTTTCCTGCAGCAGATGGGACCCAGTAGAGAGACCCACAGTCAGACATTACACAGAGAGTGAGAGATCTTGGAAATCTCAGTCCTAACTGTGAAGTTTACATTCAAATCCTCCTCTAAGTGCTCAGGAAACTCCATTGAAGAGAAGGAACAAAACCTATAAGAGCCAGAAGACTGGAGGTCACCACAACCGCAAGGCACTCTATATCCTCAAGATGGTGCACACATGAATTCACAGAGACTGAAGCAGACAGCCTGTACAGACCTGCATCTGTCTCCAGAAGAGAGGATTCGAGAGAAGAAAGGAGAAGAGACACATTCCTCAATCCCTAATTCAGAATTAATGTCTAGCGGAGGAACCCTTGCAAGTGAAAATGTGTTGTTTTTAGTTTTTTGTTTTTTTTTTTAAACGAGTCTCACTGGGGGTTGGGGAGGGGAGGAACTACTCATAACGGTAAGCTGCATGCCCAGCAAAAAATGGCCAACAGAAAAGAAACTAAAAAATATTTTTGGAGTTTTTTTGGTTTGGTTGTTTTTTGCTTTTGTTTTTTTCTCACAATGTCCTGTCAGAGCTTTCACTCTCTATCTTTTGAATTTTTATTTAATTATCTTATTATTTTATTACTCTTATATATATTATTCTTCTCTCTTTTTTGATCTTAAAAGTCCTCTGTGTAGGCATTATGACTTCCAGTTTCCTGTTCTTGTGGGATTCCTGAGTGTGCCAATTACTGTTTCTTGTGCCTTCTTTTGGCCTCTTTTTTTCTTGTTTGTTTGTTCTGTCTAATTCTGATATGTTAGTTATTGTTCAATCTTATTATGTTTTATTTTAATGTATTGCTATCCCTTAGAAGGCTGATTGTTTTCTAAAGAGAGGCAAACTGGGTTGGATCGAGGTCAGAGGGGAAGTAGAGTGGAACTGCAGAAGCGGAGGAGAGAGGAACCCTAATCACTATGTATTATGAAGAACAAAAATCAATTTTTAATAAAACACACAAATGCAAGATAAAATGTGGTGAAATATGTTTCATATGTGGACAGATTAGTATTAGGGACTCCTAGTCTCTCTCCTGTTCCTCACTTTCTTGTCTTCTTCTTCCCTCTTTTTCTTTTCCCCTTCTTCCTCTTCTCTCCCACACATGGATCCTTCCACATACATGACAACAAAGTATAAAAAATGATGGTCACAATAGCTGACTCATTATTATCTATTTAGCCAATCTGTAGACACTTCTATATTCAAATTTAAAAGGCAACTATACAACTATGCAACTATACAACTGTACACAGATGTAATAATTTCTTCAGTCATTATTTGTTATCTTCTTTTCTTACAGGGTTGCTACTAGACATTTAGTAAAGCGACAGCCTAAAGCTAAGGAATGTCTCAAAGGTTTTTTGTTTTATGTTTTTTTGTTTTTTGTTTTTTTCCTATTTAAATTATAGACGTTGTCTTTACAAAATGTTCTGATGAACAGTGCACCACATCTGTGATCAGAATTTAGATGAAGGCATTGGTTCATTTTAATATTATGCTTTCACCTTAAGTATAAATTTATTAATTTGTCCCCAGTGGTCCTTTTTATAGACAATCTTGAGATAACCATACATTGGAATAAAGTTTGGAATAGAGAAACAAAATATATTTGTCATAAAAATCTGTTTCGAGCACATAAGAAACTTCTTCCTCACTGACTTGGCCTCTTATACAGTTTAAAACCATATACTTATATTTAAAACTCTATTTCTTCTTCTTTATGAAATTTTAAGTTTAAATTGGTAGTTGAGAATTTTCCATTCTTGATATGTTTTGGAGAAAATAGCTTTTTAATTTTTTCCCTAGAAAAGAGTGCATCAATTTACATTTCCAACTATTAGGTATTTAATCATTATCTATACGTCTGTATGAGAAATAAAAATGCAAAACATGAAATGCCACATCTCACTGACTCTCTCTTTTCAAAATCTCTTTAACTCTCTGTCCTTGAATATCATCTGACACAAATGAAAACTTCATATAGCACAACAACATATTTGCAACATTATTATAAAATTAATAAGAATGAAGAAATCATTTCAGGCTATGCCTTAACTAACAAATACTTAGAGTAAAATAACAAGTCAAGTGCACAAGTACACACACACACACAAACAAACACACACTTTGATGCTTTGATTTCATTGTTAATTTGTAGATTAATATTATCTAAATGTGTTCCCCAAATCAGGAATGAATGATTTCACATTTCAGTTAGAACATTTTCTATGTTTTCTGCTACCCTTTTCTTGCAGAAGCTGACCTGCTTTGTCTCTGAAAAAACTGATCTTTCTCCAGGATATGGAGTAAATTTAGTGATTGCTTGCTTGATAATATTTTGAAAGCCAGATATCTGCATTCATGAGACCTTGGACTTTAAATTTTCCTTTGTTGTCTTTAAAATGATGGAAGCCCTAAGAGACATAGTCCCTTCAGCTTTTTCTGAGAAAACTACCTTACCATTTCAACTCAAGACAAATTTTAAACAATATATAGTGAAAAACATTGACAAACAGCTCCTCATTTACAAGAGAAATAAGTGCTGATCATCTGCTTATTTAAGTGACTCACTTTCACTATTATATTTGGAGAGTTTTCATACATTCATTAAGAACATATTGATTGAACATTTTGTTGCCATTCCAGGTCCATCCATAGAAATAAAAAATAATAAAAGTATTAATACTTAGAAAAATATTAATTTACTTGGATTTATATATATATATATATACATACATACATACATACATGTATATATATAGTAATGGAAAATAACAGAAACAAGGGGAAGTAATATATAGTTCCAGTACTAAAATGATATAAATCACTGGGAGACTTTTCATTTAATTATCAATGTAGCCTAATCAATTGATACTATATCAAAGCCTCGAAAGACAGTGAAAAATCAGAAAACTTTAGAAAGATAGAAATTTATGTTTTGACCCTGAAGAGGAAGTCAATCCAAATCTAGTACTACTTTCATTACATTTGAAAGCTAAACAGCCCTGGTTTGTTCACAATGACAGAAATGATAATTTCTTTTTTCTTTTCTTTTTTTAAGACATACTATTCTATTAAGACTAGAAAAAATCCAACCTATAATTGTAAACATAAACATGCACCGAGCATTAAATCTGTTCTTAGGTTTATTTTAATAAAGGATACCAATAAATCCTAATGGATGATATGAGGAAAGACTTGAGAGCCCAGTCCAGGTTGCCTCTTCTCCCACATCTTCAGGGCATACCACAGCCCTGCTTTCCAGATCTCAAACACCACCTATGTGGTGAACCACAGGGATAAATAATGGTTTACTCTCTGTTGCCTGTCAGATTCAATTTAATAGAGTGTCAAACACTACCAGTATCCAAATCTTCACATCCAGCATATCCCAGACAATTGCAGTAGATATTAGTAGTGGATTCTGGGTAACTCTACTTTTTTATAAATAACTATTTAAAAGAGACTTTTAATTTTTCTAAATAAATTAACTTCTACAAAATGTTTCCTTTGGTTTTTAGTGTTTTTTTTTTGAAGGCCCTTATTTTTTTTTATTAGATAGTTTCTTTATTTACGTGTCCTATGATATCTCCTAATTTCTAATTCATGTCCTCAACAGAAAAAGACACTTCTCAAAGGTCAAGTTGGTCAAGGGTATTCAAGCCACGAGAACTGCTGCCAACAAAACATATTGTTGTTTTCTTTGAAGGTCTGTGAAGTTCTTGCTTTGCTTCAGTGAGTCTATAAAGAGATTTGCAGCATGGGGAGCTGGCTGAGGATGTCAGAGGCGGTGGGGTGTTTTGGCTTTGATGTAGGCACTACATTGGAGCCTAAGAAAGTCTAAGACTGAGGATAAGACAGAGACTCTATGGTGTTATGTAGCTTACAAAACCAGAGAAAAAGCATGCAGTAACAGAAGAAAAACAGACTCAGCATAGCTAAAACAATAAATATTCTGGTTTTAGCCCAGATGGTTCAGTAATTGCTATTTAGTGTGATTTGGTGAAAATTGATGGAATGTGAGCTCCGAATGTGAGTTCTACATGTAGAACTGGGATTGACTTGTCATAAACATAGAATGAATTTAAGAAGGATGCAAAGTGAGGTTCTTTGAGGTTCTATCCATGAATTCTCTGCATACAATGGTATCTATCTATCTATCTATCTATCTATCTATCTATCTATCTATCTATCTATCTATCTCTATCTATCTCTATCTATCTATCTATATCTATCTATCTATCTATCTATCTATCTATCTATCTATGTATCATATACATTCTGAAAAGTTCTTTGAATTTACAAAGCACTTATAGCCATGAAGGCTTTATTAACAGAATGATGGGAATATCTCAAAGAAAATAAAATCTTACTCACCTTGGCTATCACTAATACAGACCAAAAACCTTTTGAAAATTCCTATAATATGTTCACTCTAAGACAAATATTCTTTTAATTTAGTTGCATCCAGTGAAACGCAAAGACAATGTGAAATACCTTCTTTTGGTTTTTATTTTTATTCAGTTGTTTTTCTGTGAATTTCATTGTTTCCCCTAAAATATCCTCCTGACTTATTTTTTAAGAATATGTTCAAAATATGTAGATGGTTGAATGCTCAGATAGTTTAGACACAATAAATACTAATATAGTTTTACAGTACCTATGGTAAGTTTAAAGTTATAGATTAGAAACAGTAAATAACTAGCAATAATAAGTAAAAATAGCATACAATAGATAAAACCATAAGCCTGCTGACATTATAATAATGGAATACCTATGGCTTCACTGGTGGCACATATTTGTAGTATTAGTGCTAGAGAAGTTAAAGCAGGAGAGCAATGAGTATATTTGACACTACACTGGGAAATACGGAGAAGTTCTCTTTTTCTCCTGCAAGCAGGAGTCAGAGAAGGTAAACAGAGAGTTTATTAAAACCTTAAAATCCATCCTTGGGGACATACTTCCTCCAACAAAAGACCACAACTACTAATCCCTCCCAAGTAGTTTTGCCAACTATAGACCAAATATTCAAACCTAAAAGAGTATGAAGCCATTCTCATTCAAACCACCATAAATACATTTCTAAGTGGTATATCTGTATCACACCACCATAAAATGTCGTAGATCAGTGATGAGGTGGAGGAGGAAGAGGAAGAGAAAGAGGAGGAGCAGAGGTTGTACAAACCAGAGGCTGATGAAACTGCCTTGAAACTGAAATTTTTTCTTTAGCTATGACAGCATCAGAGAATACAAAGATTCATAGTGGTTTCAATTCCTGGCACAAAACTAATCCAGTGAAGTTTTTACAGTGGGTAGGTGTAGGCTCAGAAAGTTAGAAACTGGTGAAAGTTAGTCAAGTTTGTTCACTTGTTTTTTATTGGTGTTTTTGTTTGTCAGGTATGGGGTCTCTGATAAGCTTTTTCATGTTAGATGGCTTTATGCTATGCATCTACTGGTAGCACTAGTTGGACTCAGTAAACTAAAAGTAGAGTTTGGAAAGTTGGAAGAACTTATGAAGAGTCTGAGTGGTGATGGAGATCAGAAATAGAGAGTGAAATGTGAATCAGTAAACATTTAAATACATGCATTCCATTCTTCAATATTAAAAATATATACATTATTGTATGCTTGTATTTAATTCTCTAAAATTAACAAAAATAGTATTTCAACACCACAAATTAATATAGAATATGTAATAAGGGAAATATAAAGCTTCAGATGCAGTAGTATCCTTTCAAAAGTCCATTATGAGCATGGACAGGCTCCAGGGTTTGGTCTAAAATGGAGGCACTGATGCCATCTTCAGTAGTGCGTAGCTCATGTAGTCTGTGTGCCCTAAAATTCATAAAACAAGGACTTATGCCTATTCTTTCCCTTGAGTTCTGTCAAGAGCAGTGTTAGCCAGTATCTAGGTAGAGAAGCAATGCCTTTTAGAATTCAATTGTTAATGGCAGGTGTTGTGAGGAACACTAGTAATTCCAGCACATACAAATTGAGGCAAGATTACATATAGTATTTAGCATGGTATATTCTACATGCAGTATTGCTTTTATAAAAGTTGGCGTTTAATTTTTAAAACTATGACAATTGTGCTCTACTGTAAAGAAAAATAGTCATCTGTGTATTTAGAATGAGAACTACAGTTCACTGTAAGTCAGCAAGGCGCCTTTGAGCAAATGATGATGTTTACTTTAACAGCTTTCCTATTTTCATGTATTTTCTTTCAACTTATGCCAATATTTTGAAAGCGTGTGTTCATATTTTGGTTTCAGAACATAATGAACTCCTTGTTACATTTAACTTAAATTCAATGAAGCCATAACTAATCCATATCTTATTTTTAGTCATTACCTTGAAAATAAAATTATTATCTAAAATATCAAGATTTCAAGTAGAATTAATTTCTAAATAATCTACCACAATTGGTGTGTAATTCTTTTTTCCATTCATACTCTTGAACTGTTTCATTGTTACTAAAATTACTTGGTGGTAAGAATACAATGAAAGTGTATGAGAAAGTAGAAATGAAGATAAATTGTGTGTGCTTTTGTAACAGGCTGAAATATAAGTGACCCTAGAAATGTTCTCATATTTTTAGTGATATGGAGTTACCACATATGTTACAAGTAAATCAAAGCTTATACTCAATAGTATGGTATGAAGACAAACCAATTTTATACTGGGGTCTAATCTAAGCTTATACTCAATATTATGGTGTGAAGACAAACTGATGTCATATTGGGGTCTAATCAAAGCTTATACTCAATAGTATGATGTGAAGACAAACCAATGTTATATTGGGATCTAATCTAAGCTCATTTACTTTGTAAATGAATAATTTAATATCATTAAGCCTTGGAATTCTTATACATTGAATAAAGTAGTATATACTAATAACACTGTTGAAAATATTTCATGGTATAATATGTGTGACTTACCTTTGACATTAATATAAAGAAATCTAAAGCAATTATAGGAATATTGAAAGCAAAGGTTATTGGAGAAATCATAATAAGCTTTGCTTAATACTCAGAATTACAATTTATAAAAGTCTTTATTTTCTTCAAGTTTTTTTCCAATGAAGTATTTGGACCTAATAAAATAAGTTTACTGGTTAAATATCACTGAATTTAAAAATTTCTGAACCATTCTTATATAAGAGTAAACATTGTTTACCAAAATCTTATACTACTATTACCAACTAATTTGTATTCCAATGCACTAAAAGTATGTCCATTCTTATGTATTTTAACATATTGTGTAGGTCAGATCATCGTAATGGTGAAACTTGAGAAAACCTATAATCTGTTCTTAGCTACTGAATGCCATAATATCTCTTGAGGCAAGAATGTATGGTGGCATTAAAGTTATTCTCTGAATTAATTACAGTTTCACAAGCAGAAGGCAGCTACATGTCAAGCTCACGTTGAGTTACTGATGGTGGTATAAAGTATCATGACCAAATGTGTGTATGTGTGTGCGTGTGTGTGTGTGTGTGTGTGTGTGTGTGTGAGTGTGTGTGTGAGTGCATGTGCGTGTGTGTGTTTGTGTGTGTGAGTGTTTGTGTGTGTGCGTGTGTGTGTGTGTGTGAGTGCATGTGCGTGTGTGTGTGTGTGTGTGAGTGTTTGTGTGTGTGTGTGTGTGTGAGTGCATGTGCATGTGTGTGTGTGTGTGTGAGTGTTTGTGTGTGTGTGTGTGTGTGTGTGTGTGTGTGTGCACGCGCGCGCGCGCGCACGTGTGTGTGTACATCAAAGAAAGTCAGGACAGGAACTCAAACAGGGCAGAAGGCAGGAACTGATGCAGTGGACATAGAAGAGTGTTCTTTATTGGCTTGCTCCTTACAACTTACTCAGGCTGCTTTTTTTTTATAGAAGCTACTTCAACAGCCTGGGAAGGTCCCAGGCACATGGCTGGGGCTCTCTCCCATCAATTAGTAATTAAGAAATTGCCCTACCTGCTTGCATGTGTTCCAGTCTTAGGAAGACATTTTTTTAGTCGATGTTCTTTCCTTTCAGATGACTCTAGCTTGTGTCAAGTTGGCATAAAACTATCCAGTCAACATCCAACCTTATAGAAATTCCATTACCACTGGGCGGTGGTGGCACATGCCTTTAATCCCAGCACTTGGGAGGCAGAGGCAGAGGCAGGTGGATTTCTGAGTTGGAGGCCAGCCTGTTCTACAGAGTGGGTTCCAGGACAGCCAGGGCTATACAGAGAAACCCTGTCTCGAAAAAAAAAAAAAGTTCCATTACCAGTCTCCTTTTGTAACGAGTTATGTCACTGATCAGAATGAATTTTTAAAGGATGTAATTACTACAAAAATTAATATTTTATTGGGAAGAGCTCCTGAAAACAATTGAGATTTTAAAATGAGAATGGCAAAAATATATTGATTCCTAGCCTACTTCACCATACTCAAGAGGAGATAAACACGATAAAGTGTCTGTAGCAGATAAGTACTTCAATAAACTTACATATTAAGTGAAGAGAGTTAAAAGTATATAAAGAGAACTATCCTCTTCATATATTTTTATTTTCTCCAAAGTGCCTTTCTACCTCTTGTTCAGCAGTCTCTATATAATAGTATTCATGGACTTTATATCCTCCCGTTAGGTGGTAATTCTACAGGCCAATACGTTTTATAGCCTTGACAGTCATAGCAAGCACAGTCCATTTGTACTCTCAGTAATTCTAAACACTTCTTTCTATCTTGTTACTTAGCCCCATAGATGTTATTGAAAAGCACCTCTGCCTTATGCATGGATTTAGGATGCTCAGTAAGCTATTAATAGCTGAAATAATGTTTTCTTGAGTTAAAGATGATGTATGCAATAAATTTTAATGAAAAAAAAAAACATTAAAGCTACAAACAAGCCAGGAACCTGCACCAGAAATTGCCCTTGCAGAACCTGTTGCTGTATCTTTTCCACGTGGACAAAAAGCTACTGCTCCAAATTCTGTGTCAGGTTCCTTAGTCAGCTTCTGGAATTTTCAGGCATCAGTAACACTTCTCTATCACTTAAGATTCTGCATCGCTTTGTTTTTTTTTTTTTTTTTTCCTTAAAGCACTTACTTTATTTACTTCGCAGTCTTTGAATGCTTCAATAGCTTTGATGTTTTTATGTCACTAGTCTATCCCAAGGCAGGCCCTGCCCAGGGCAGAGTCTCTGCAGTGAGTATCATTTCTATGCAGATGAGGTCACCAAGTTCTCTGCATCAGCGGGGAGCAAGACACTCTGTCAATACTGTAGAGCATTGCTCCTAGAAATGATGCTGAATCTTCCAAGCAACTTGGTGGCCTATCTGTCGTGAGTATGTATCCTGAGACTTGGTTTCATTGCCACAGAACACATTGTACGCCAACATTTCTCCTGAAGAGGTAAATCTGATATAGGTGTTTATCTACCTGTATTAAAAATACAATTGTGAGATCAAATTCCTACATACTTGAGTTCTTAAATACTTACTAACTTTCTACTTTGCTTCAACAATCCTAAATTGGCTGCGTACCCTTGTGATAAAATCAAATGCTAGACTTTCTCAGAGAAAGATTTGCAAACCCCATGTTCCATCTCTTGGAAACAAAACAATCTTCAAATCTCTTTTCTTGTGAAAAAACTCTGTAAATGATGACTAAACTGAAGTGGATGTAGGACATTTTGTATTATCTGAAATATGTGCTCCTAAATATGCTGGGAAGTCTAGTTTGAGAAGGTCTGAGTAACTATTACGCATTGATGCACTGGCAGCAAACAGGAAATCCTAAGTACTTATTCAGAAATAGAGCTTATATAGGAAACTAATTGGATTTCAGGCCATGAATTTTACTTTTATAGTTATACAACAAATTGAGACTTTAAAAAAAAGACAGATGGACATAATAAAAGCAGAAATACAGAAATGTGTTCTCTGCTTCTTGTAAAAAAAAATATATCTATTGCAAACACCAAGAAAACTAAATTTAGTCATTAATCTTGATTCCTGATATTGTATAATTTTCCAAAAATATACGATGACTTATATTTTAGTAATTTTGAGACTATTATAAAATTGTCATTTCTTATACTCCCAAATCATATATTTTCTCATCTACTTTGAAAAGCATAGCACCTGGGAAACTATTTTCCCTGTAGTAGATGAAGTTAGAAGTGAAATCTCAAATTCAATAGTTCTCAGTTTTTTCCTTCTATCTTTTCTTGATTGCTTCATCCGTAAGTTCTGGTTAGCCAAGATTACTTATTTCTTCTCATTCACAAAAAAAATATATGTTCCTGAGTAATATGGAATGGCTAAAAAAAAATCCCATTGATGGTTTTAAATTATTTATTAGGAGCATTTTTCTAATTATGTTCCTTAAAATTTTCATTTCTACTGGGAAGTTTCTCTATTCAGGGGAGATTCCTTAAATGTACCCACTATCCGCAATAGCCACTAACTCTTAGTAGCTTGCTACTCATATGCTTTACTGTGTTGTTTGTGAAAGTCCCATGATATTGATGATACAACAAATGTTTGAAAGTAGCAATCCTGTTGTTTCTCACTTTCCTAATTTAATAATGGCCATAGAGTTTATTAGAAATCACGGTTTTTTCCTAGTCATTGAAAAAATAAAATAGAATTCAAAAGAAGTTTCCTCAGCCCGTATTTTTGTTAGTTTTATAGTGCAAACAAACTAGTATTCATAAAAGGCAGTTTTACAAATTTCATAGTTTAAAGCAATATCATATTTAAAGGTGTGTAGCAAAGGTGCTTTGTTTTCCTTGAGAAATCAAGAAATACACAAACATGTATAAGGAATAACGCAAAATTGAAAGAATTTTGGTGATACAAATATGTGATTAAACTGTACCTCAATTATGTAACTGATAAAATATTGTGGCCATTGTTTACATTGTTTGAATAAACAGGAGCTGACAAAATGGCACAGGAGAACAAGCACATTTTGTGCTGGTTAAAGGACTTGAGTTTGGGGCAGTGAGCACACGTGAAAGCCAAGCAGGTATAGAATCCTGCCTTTCATTTCAGGATGTAGAAACAGAATTCCTGTAACAGGGATTGTCTACACCAGCAGAGTAAGACAACTCAAGGTTCAACGACCTTGGCTGACCAAATAAAGTGAAGATCATTCCAAAAGGATAATTATGTCATTCTCTGGCCTCCACGTGGTCACATCAAAAACATGTACAAGTGTTCTTATAAACACATATAACCACATACAAGCAAATGACACATGTACATGAAAACCAGAAAAGAATAAAAGTATAAAAATGGTATGTCAGCTATATGAACATTTATATAAAGGTATGGTGCGTGTGTGTGTGTGTATGTGTGTGTGTGTGTGTGTTTGTGTGTGATGTGGGTGTGGGTATGGGTATGGGGTGTGAGTGCACTCACATTATACATATACATATACACATCGTTTTAGAGAGAAGAAAACAAAATCCTAAAAAAAAAAAAAATTCTATCTGTTTAGGAAGAATATATAGATTTCCACTATCATAGCTGACTATTTATAGAAGAAGTGAAACACTGAAAAGAGAAAATATGAAAAGCAAAGGGAATAAATCAGGTCAAGGGAGATGGCATTAAAATATGAAAGATATATTGAAAGATGTATTTTTTTATATTTTCTAAAGATGTACACTATAGTTGTATAAATTCCAATACACTTTTATGGACATAAAATCTGTTGTTTTTGTAAAACTTAAAAGCATAATAGTCAGCCCTTTTCACTCTTGGTTCTCATGTTCAATTGACTATTTAAAAATAAAAATGTTTGTATGAGTCAAGTAGTTATGCTAGAATTATAAACTCTGCTGTGCTTCACACTAAAGTCATTTTTTGGAATGAATCAAACAATAGAGATGTTTCCTGAATGCATGTGAAGTGTCAGGTGCCATTTACTGCACCATGAAAGAGCTCAATGAGTCTCAGGAGTCCCTGATCAAGGTAACATGTAGGCCATCAACTCCACAGGCATCTAATGTGAACCAGCATTTACCACACTCAGAACAGTAGGAAATGTTCCTGGGAATGGATAACTGGGCTACATATATATGCAACTGATAGGTAATTCTCCTGCCTTCGGTAGCAAAAGCAAAGGCATGTACAAACAAAGTTATTTTTCAGTTTTACACTCTTAAAACATATCTAGAATTAATGCATCAGAATGTTTCCTCTGTAATGTTTCTTTGTAATGCAATTTAATTTTTCATATGTGTTGATGATTCTAAAATCAAAAATATATAGTATGTAGAGATTTTAAATAATTTACACACATGATTCTCAAATATAAAATTCTTAGAACTTATCTTGAAATATTGCTCTAGTTTTGTGTTGTTGCTTTCATGGACTCTGTCATCATAAATTGTAATTTGACCTAAGGAATTTATACTGGAGGTAGTGTTCCCAGACTTTCAGCTGGTCCAGGCAGCCTATTTTGTGGCCTTGAACAGTGATTCTTATGTTGGAGAATCATTAAATTTTTACTATTGTTCTTTTGCAATTTCTTCCAAAATGATATGCTGCATCCTGAATGAAGTTCTTATAGACTTTAAAAATATGAAAACTTACATTGCTCAGGAAATAAACAACTCTCAAATCTCAGGAAGATCCAGAAACTTTCAGGATTCTCAATTCTCCTCCTTTGCAAGGTTATAAAAGCATTTGTACTTTATACCCACCAGAATGGCTAAGATCAAAAAACTCAGGTGACAGTTCATCTTGGAGAGAATGTGGAGAAAGAGGAATACTCCTCCATTGTTGGTAGGATTGCAAACTGATACAACCACTTGGGAAATCAATCTGGATGTTCCTCAGAAAATTGGAAATAGATCTACCTAAAGACCCAGATATAACATCCCTGGGTATATACCCAAGGGCTGTTCCACCATACCACAGGGCCACATGCTCCACTATGTTCATAGAGGCCTTCCTTATTCATGATAGTCAGAAGCTAGAAACAACTCAGATGTCCCACAACTGAAGAATATATACAGAAAATATGGTTCATTTACATAATGGAATACTATTCAGCTACTAAGAACAAGGCCATCATAAATTTTGCAGGCAAATGGATGGAACTAAATAATATCATCCTGAGTGAGGTAACTCAGTTCCAAAAGGGCATGAATGGTATGTACTCACTAGTAAGTAGATATTAGCCAAAAAGGACAGAATATCCAGGATACAATCCACAGAAATCAAAAAGGTTAACAAGCCGAATGGTCCAAGTGAGGATGCATAAGGATCTAAAAATACTTGAGAGAGTGGAAGAATGTAGCCAAAATATATTTATTGTTAACAATTGTTTCAAATAATATAAAACATGATAGATAGATAGACAGACAGACAGACAGACAGACAGACAGACAGATATCCTCCCTAGTCTCATATGTTTGAGGTTTCCTTGTCAGAGAGATGCTGTTTGGGAATGATAAGCTATTTAAAATGTGAACCCTATAGAGCAATTTCTACCTTTAAGAATGTGATGGGTTAGTAATACCCCAAAACCTACTTAGGTTCTTGGATAGCATAAGGATGATGATACTGTTTGCCCCACAGCAGCTTTTATTGTCTTGTACTCCTACTAGGGACTTAAAACAGTAGATTTGCTTAATCTTGAATTGATGTCTTTAAAACTATCAGAAAATCATTCATCTTTATCAGTTGACAGAGTTAGGTATTTGTTACTATAATGCAGAGGTGAAAAACACAGACCCTACATTTCTTCTCCAGGTGAAGGTATAGGAAGGTATAAGACTTTAGTAAATATACAAGGATTTCAAGATCTCTCCTAGTTTCAATTTTCCTTCAGTAAAGCTTCCAGTATTGGGACCATGCTGACTTGCTGACAAATATGTCCCAGAAAATTATCATATATCTTGCTTTCCTTATCAACATATCTGACAAAAGAATTCAACTGAAGAAGAATATAAAATATACTTTAATTAGTAAAACAAATTCACTCCTACCCTTTGTCACCAACCTATTCTTAAATCTTCACAGAATTGATGGCAATATTAGGTGATAAAAAAGTGTAATCTTCCCATTAATAATTTGATGTCATTTTCTGGCCCTGAACTAATTAAGAAACTAGAATTATATCAATAAAAACTTCACAAATCCTTGAAAATATTATGTTGAAATCAGTGTAATAATTAAAATGATAAATAAAATATAAACTGTTCCGATGGAAATAATTCTGCGGTATAAGAATTCAGGACACAACTTCAGGGTTGGAATGCTCTTTATATAATGTGGGAAGAAGTTTGTTTATATTTGTTTGTTTGTTTTATGCAAAATGAGAAGTGATTAAAAGTTTCAACAGAGCTGTGTTCTGATAGAAAGTAAATTGCAAAATACATAGAAGCTGCCTGAACTGAAATGTCTGGTAGAGTCAAAGTTAGAAAATTGGACATAGGGATGTTAGAACATTTCAAATATAAATGTGAAATATTAAATTATTATTGTTTCCCAGTGCTGGTGTGAGTTTGGAAGAAAAAGTTCCAATTCAAGTGTGTGTGTGTGTGTGTGTGTGTGTGTGTGTGTGTGTGTGGCAAGGAATAGAAAGTAGATAAAAATAAAGAAAATAATAGGACCAAATCCACTCTGAATAACTCAGGATGGCAATGTCTCAGGTAGAAAAGAAAAGTGAAGTCCTAAAAGGTCATGTGACATATCTAGACGTTCTGAGATACCCCAGGGTAAATCTCAACTCTACCAAAAATACACACAGGAGACAGATATTCACCACCTTCCTTGGACAGATCTGGGGAGAGTATGAAGGCAGTGAACTTGGAGGGGGAAGAGAAGCAGCCTGGTGTCTGCCAAACGGAGAGAAAATACCTTAGACACATGAGAAATAGTAAGGCGACAGTGGGAACACTGCCTCTGAGCTGAAGTCAGGAGAGTGAAATACAAGGAGGTAAGGACAAATGCCTGTAGAAGACACAAGTGTTTACCTTCTTCAAATGCTACTTTTAAGAAAGGGCCAATAAGTACGAAGTAAAAATTTAAAAAATGTGATTATCTCTAGTAAATTTTGAAGGAACAGTTTTAGGAGAGCGGCGAAGAAAACAGTACAGGACTAGAAAAGTATTTCAGTGGTGAGGCACATGTGTGAGACCTATCTATTACAACAAAAATAAGTAATAATAACACTTCAAAATCAACAAGGAAAGCAAGTGATGAAGGATAAAGGAACATTAAAACAAACAAATAAACAACAACAAAAACAAAAAACCTGATGACCACAGTAGACAGAAAACTAAAGCATCATTCTGCTTTCGAGATCAGGAAAGTACAGCATTACTACTACAGAATATTGCAAGTGTCAGGTTATTAAAAACCAAACAAAGGAACTGTAGTATTTTAAGAGTAAATTACAAAAACAAACATTTTTGTAATTCTCACACGTCCTGTGTATAATTAATGTAGGGCTTGAATAGCAATATTCTGTCTACGGTGTATATATACATATATAATAATAATAATAATAATAATAATAATAATAATAATAATAATAATAAATGTTTTCCCCCTCTCGCAGATGGCAGTTTTCTGTTGAGTAAGACAAATCATCTTGCTAAAATGTAAAATGTAGAATGCCGGTTAAGTCTTTGGAAAAAGTGCTATCTTGAAGATATTTGAAGATGGCTAATGTCATTTTCCCAGTTGATCTCTGCAAGTAGCCCTGGAGGAAGTACCCAAGCTAAAAGACTCCATTACATATTCCCTTGGAGAATAAGATGGTTATTCTTGAAATGCTGCAAAGGAAATAACTGCAGTAAATCTGATTGAGAGAGGACAATTAAGTTAGAATTATTCAGTTCCAAGAAGTGGATAAGGAAATATAGTCTATAAATGTAAAAGCTTGTTACTAACAAATCATTCTTTTATATCGCACATGTATGACCTAGAAAATTACAGCCTCAATAAACATAGAGGCCAGGGTATTTGCTGTTGTTTCTTGAATAACTTTGTGATTGAAATGGAGCCCAGAGTAAAGTGCAGATAAGAGCACACAAGAAAAATAACAAAATGGTCAGTATATAGTAAGCATAACACGAGAAGAGTAGATTTCTATTAGATAATGAAAAAAGCAATCTTGCTAAATATGAAAAATTTCCAGGCCTATATTCATTACTACCCTTAGAAGAATAATTCATTAAACTTTCATTAGCCTAAAACATTGTATATATTCTTGATCAGTCTAGTTATTCATACTTAAATTCCTCTTTTAAAACTTCACATCTCAATTTGAAATTCTATTTCAGTTTTGTGGAAATTTTTCTTAATTTGGATATTCATTAGGTCAAACGCTGGGCTATATTGACTTCTTAATAGTAACCTAAAATTTGTATATAGTTTTGGGCATAAAAACTGTCAAAAATTTGCTTGATATTATCAGTATGGTGAAGGAATGGATGTAGTTATTATAAAATGAAGACTTTAATACTTACATTAACTTGTCCTATACAGATAGAGAGGGGAGAAGGATTTGTGCACAGAGAGAAACACTTGCAAGCAAGAAACTTTGTATTTATAGAGTACCGTGTAGATGGCTTGACTGTGTAACCCTCCACAGTATCTTGAGAATAAGAATAGAGAGATTTAGTTTCTATTAGCATTAGTATCCTTTAAAAAGTATATTGTAGTTAATATATAAATTCATCTCATTTTCTACATTTAACGTCTCATAGCCCTTGAGTTAATGAGATGACTCAGAGGTAAAGTTCTTGCTACGGACATGAGTTCAGATCTCCAGAACCCAAGTACAATCCATTGGGATAGTGTTTCAGTAATGCCAGTAGCACATAGTTCAATGGAAGATAGAAATCAGACAATTCATGAGAACTTAACAAGACAGCTGCTCTGCATCAGATGCAGCATTCAATAACAAGAGACCCCATCTCAAACAAGAAGGAAAGAAAACCTAACACAGAAAATGCTTTCTGACCTCCACAAACACGTTCAAGCTCACACACAAAAGCATCTGATTCAAAGACATACATATACAAAAACCTAGCCTAATGTACACATTTAAAACATGCTAATAATTTTGAACATTAATACCTTGTAGATCTTTCATTTCTGCATAAAACAGAATGATGATATATGTTACTAATGACAAAGAAAATTTTAATAAACTTATCCTTGCAAAATGAGAATAAAGTTGGTAATCAATTGTCTCATAATGAAAGAACAATAACACAAGGTGTGTTATATGAGCAATATGTAAAATCACATGCATTTAAGAATACCATTAATATATAGGCTCATTTATAAAAATAAAAATATTTGTATTATTTCTATTTGTGTGTATGTGGGTTCCTGGCTATATGTAAATATGCCACATATGTGAAGGTCCCTGAGGAGTGCAGAAGAGATTTCTAGATATCTTGGATCTGGCATTACAGGGAGTTGTGAACCTCACAGTGTGTTTACTGGGAAGTGAAATCACATATTCAGGTTACCAGCAGAGCTTTCTGCCCAGCCCTAGGCAGGCTCCTTCATGTGACGTTTTTTCCTGGACATATTTTTGTTCCTGTAGTGCCTATAGATCTGTTGTAGTGGTTTGAATATTAATGATCCATAGGCTCATCTATTTGAATGCTTAGTAATCAGGGTGTAGAATTATTTGAGGAGAATTAGGAGGTTGTGGCTTTGTTAGAGGAAGTATGTCACTGGAGATGGACTGGAGTCCCATGACAGAGCCAATCTCTCTCTCTCTCTCTCTCTCTCTCTCTCTCTCTCTCTCTCTCTCTCTCTCTCTCTCTCTCTCTCTCTCTCTCTCTCTCTTCCTGCCTACAGATCAAAATATACTGCTCTCAGCCACTTCTCCAGCTCCGTACATGCTGTAGGCTTCCCTCCTTATGATAATAATGATAATGGACCAGGAAAAAAACCTCTGAAACTGTAAACAAGCATTCAACTAAATGCTTTCTCTTATAAGAGATGTCTTGGTCATGGTTTCTTTTCACGGCACTAGGGCAGTGACTAAGACGAGAATTGTTCAATGTTGAACTATTTAGTTTAAAGAAAGTTGATTTGCCAGCACCTGACTAAGACAGATGCAGATACCTAGAGCCAGCCATTGGACTGAGCCTGGGAACCCCAACGGAAGGCTTAAGGGAAGGACTGAAGGAGGTGAAGGGGATTGCAACCCCCTAGGAAAAACAGCAGGTATCAACTAACTGGACCCCTCAGAGCTACCAGGAACTAAGCCTCCAACCAAAGAGTTTGCATGAGCTGGTTCGAAGCCCCTGCTACGTATGTAACAGAACTGCCTCAGTATCAGTCAGAGGGAATAAGCTTGTTCCTGTGGAAACTTGATGCCCCAGATAAGGGGGAGGGGTGTGTGTGATAGAGTGGTGAGGTAGAGTGGGAGGGTGGGTGGGTGGGGATGATAGAGTGGTGAAGTGGGGTTGGGAGGGCTGGGGAGTACTCTCTTAAAGAGGAAGGGGAGAGGGAATGGGGTGAAGTTGGTAGAGGGAGAATCAGGAAGGGAGATAATTGTTCCATTACATAAATGTTGAGTTTATAGCCTTCAATTTTTGTATATATCACAACTCTAATTGCTTTATAAGCTACATTTGAAATCTGAAACAAGCCATATAATGCTTTCTGGGGCTTCTTTGTTTGTCCTCACTACAGTGACGTTTTAGTAGGCTAGGCTAATTGTAGCCTCTCCTTGCATATACTGATGACCTCTTACAAGCCTTTGGATTCTGTTGATAGTTTTGGAGGTCTTTCATTAAATCATTTTACATAACTCAAAGCAGACATTAGTGATCAAAGCTGCATGGTGCATCCATAACCAAGGCCCCAATAAAGGACAGTTAGCCTTTCTAAGTCATGCCCCAAATACCATTTTCATTGTTGATGAGGTTGCCCACTAAATTCTCTGAAATTCTGTGATAATTTTGAGGGAGAATATAAAAAGAAAAAAAGTGGAATTAAGTGAATATAATAAGAAATATGTCAATAAAGGTGTAGGGTTTATGCTATGGTAGTAAGCCTTTTTAGCAAGGTCTCATGGGAGAAGCAATTCAAAACTTGATTTGCCTCCCTCGGTTTTCTCTTGGCTATCTCTGTAAGTCCAGCAAATACCGGAATTTCTTTTCAATTACTCATCTTTTAATAATAAGTAATTTAACCTATGTGCTTTTTAATTCTTTCCCATCACATTAGAAAAAGTGTTAGTAATTTCCTGAATACAAAAATACACTCCTACTTTTCTTTGTGTTTCAATCACATAAACACACACACACACACACACACACACACGCACACGCACACACACATGCACACAAACACACACATACTCACATACACACATATATAAAGTATGTTTATGTTCTAGTTTGGAATAATTAAATTTAAATATTTTGAACTCTATATAATATAAACTATACACAAAATTATAAAAGCTAATCTCTTTTTAGAAAAATAAATTTCTTTCAAAATTTCCTTAAAATTATTTGATTTTATCTAGGCAACATGATAATACTTAAATTTATATAATATGGTGTAATTGAGAATTAAAACTAATAAAATGATGCCTTTTTTCTCTCAAAAAATTTTCATAAGTAGGCTATTAAAGAAAGTTCTAAATATTTAGTAAAATGCTAAAAATACTACAAAATTATGTAGTAGATAATACAAGACAAAAAAAACCATTAGCAATAGACGCATTATCTCTATAAGTAGATTTTCTTTTTTTCTTAGAAAATGAAGTAAAATCTTCCTAGAGGTATTTGAAAATAATGTCATAATATTCTATACATAACATTTTATACTGGAAAAGACATCATATTAAAATAAGTTTCATAGAAATTAATATATTTGAATAGTTCTCAACTACTACTGAGCCAGTGTTTACAAAATGTTGCTGATGCACTATTTCTGTCATAGTTTAGGATAATAAACAGTGGGTACAGTGGCTATCTGAGGAAAAACCATGTGATAGCCTTCTTCAGGACATTATAAAGCATATTAATATCTTTGGGTTTTTTTGTTTTTGTTTTTTGGGGACAGGGTTTCTCTGTGTAGCTCTGGCTGTCCTGGAACGCACTCTGTAGACCAGGCTGGCCTTGAACTCAGAAATCTGCCTGCCTCTGCCTCCCAAGTGCTGGGATTAAAGGCGTGAGCCACCATGCTTGGCTAACATATTAATATCTTAAATAGCAATTTTGGTTCCCATGATTTTTTTTAAAGCTCACTCATTTTGGTGATTATTCATTGGACTGTCCATAAATTAATATATTTAGGAAAATTTATTTAAAATACCACCATAATTTTTAAACATGCATTTATGTTTTTATGAGATAAGAGAAATAAATTCACAAAGGTGTAGATTTGCCTATGCGGTTTTCAGACTTGGAGAGTTCTAATGATTTGCAATGCTGACAGAAATTCTCTACACATCAAGAATCCTGTCACTCCTCTACCTGGCAGGGGAAATTGAAACTAGGTCAGGGTCTTTTACAATACATAAACACTGTTATATTGTCTCTGTGGTAATCTTACCAAGGCATTCATCCTTTGTGTCTATGACAAACTGTTACTACATATGTCAGTTTTTAAGTTCACTCTAAATTTATAACTAGTTGACTCATATGTAAAACAGATACTAATTTAAACTTATTAGTGAATAAATTGAACTGAACTGTATAAATTTTCCTCTTGACAGACTCTTGAATAAAAGAATTCTGTTATAATAGTGAAAATATATTCTTTTTTTATTCTCATTTACTACCCCTGCCCCCAAATTTCCATCATTTGACAGACATAGCTGAGAAGCACTATGTCACCACCTACAACATTATTCAGGGCACTTTTGAAAATGTATTTGCTTTATTTTGTTATCATAGAAAGTAATTCAATGAAGAAAGTTTAGAGTAAAAAAAGTTTAGAGAAACAAATATAAACCAAACGTGAGACACTGAAGTTAATGTAGAATGTATTTAATAATGGAGATGACCATTGGCTGTATGTATGGAAGCAATTAAATTGTTCTACAAAAGAAAATGGAGGAATTTCAAAGTATATTAGTATGTTAAAATTTCTGCTAATAGACTTTTTCAGAAAGAAAAATGCTTAAAGAATAAAGATAATCCTTCCTACACACAGCCAGGTTGCCAACTAAGAACAGTTATTTAAAGGTAGGATTCTAGGGAATGTATACATATAAAGCTAGATGGCTGCTGTTAGTAAGAAATTCATCTACCAAGTGTTATCTTGGAATAGTTATATTGCTAAATACTTTGGAATTAGTATAACTATTTGCACTATATAAAAAGGTATAAACAGTTGCATTTTGACACTAGTTATACTTATTGTCAAATAAAGGAGAGCTTAAAATGAGATACTTTAACTAGAGAAAAATATAATGTGATAGGTCAAGATAATCAGCTTGACAGAGGAGCTCACTGTGCAGCCTTTTTTAGTTTGAATTAGATATGCAGAAAAGACTGATCTCACACAGATTCTACGTGTCTCTGCCTCCTGCATTATGGCATTAAACTCACACAGTAGTGTATACAGCTAGGTCAGAATCATTTTACCAAAGCTGGCTGGTGACTGCTATTTTCCTAAGGTGCCCAATATCTATTCATGATGACTGCCTCATGCTTATTAAGAAAAATGTTATTCATCTTTTCCCACTCTATTTGCTTAAAGAGAGATATATTTCAGATATTCTCATGTTCACAAGGAGAAAGCCCATATACGATTTATACAAACATATATTTAATTCCAAGTATAGCTTAGGCTTTCATTAAATATATTAGGAATCTGTGAAGTTCCCAGCATTAAACAATTATTTTTATTTTAAAATATTCCACCAACATTTCCCCTAGTACCATCTCAATAGCTACAGAACTTCAGCTCACTTAAGGACCAAAAATTTAGATTACCTTTGAAAACCTTATTCAGAAATTTCACTTTGTGTATAGTCATAGATCAACACATACATTTAGATTATAGTATTTACATATAACAAATAATATTATTTATTAACTCATAAATCATTGTACATAAAGACCTTGGTATTACATTCATTTTCTAGAATAGTTTCAGTTTAATAAATAAAGTAATTGTAATAACTCTACTAGGCAGTACTCAAAAACAATTCTAAGAATATATCTCTAATATCCAATCATATCCTCTGTAAGAAATAAGAATATTTATAAATGATCAAGAATTAGGCACCTGCCCTTTTATAAATGCCTTTAATATTCACTCTGTAATAATTCAACAATCACTGAGGAAACTGCCATTCAGTGAGAAGGGGCTTTCTGTCTTCCTATACTCTGCTACCTGACACCCAAGAATATTTATTCCCCACTTACCTATACCCAGGTTTTGTTTTCCTGATCACTAAAACTGTTTCTGTGTATAACCAGACATTATTATTCCAGTTCATATTTATTCCAGTTCATATTTAAGTCATAATGATCAACTAATACATGATATTCAAACTCCATACTATTCTTTTATATTTAATATACTTTCATTTATTCCAAATGAGGAAGAATTGTCCTTTATACTTGACTTACTTCCTGTATTCAAAACCGTGTTTAATTTTCAAAACACAAAAGAATCTACCTTTGGCACTTATAGCCATGATATGTCTTCCAATAAGTGACCAACACTCCTGTATCTGGTACCCTTTACAAGAAACTCGCTGACTATGAATAGTACTGCACAGTGATTCACTGTGCCTTTGTCCAGAGTATGGCTCCCACAGGCAGACTCAGGCTTCCACTCATTCCCAGATATTTGCAGCATGAACTCAGCCTCACACATTCATTTGTGTTTGAAGAGTTTCCTCAGAAGTTTGTTTCCAACCTCACTCTTTTGTATCGGAACCTGCTGTTGTTAAACCTGGATAATTTCTTCTATGTTAATAATTATTTCTGTGATATTCTGTAATTCCCAAGTGTATATTTATAATTATTTTTTTCATTAATATTTTGTAGCAATGTCAAAATGTTTGCATTATTTTTTTAAAAATGCTTTTCATTCTTCATGTAAAAAGAAAATGGACCCCTCTTCACTCAAAAAATACTGATTCTTTTAATAGATATTTTTAGAATGTGTCTCACCTCTATCTGAGAATTCAGATTGAAAGTGTAGTAATAATTCTTTACTTCTCTCTTTTCATTTATTCTAAAATAGGGACATAAAATCCCAATTTCCTTCCATCTTAGATTATAAGCACATTCCTCATTTGTGTTTTCTAGTAGTGCTGAATAATATTCAGTTACTCCTAAAATGAGCATCTACAAAAGTTGGGAATTTACAGTCTACATGGGATTAATTTGTCTTTCATGATTAAAAATAAAATTAACATGCACAGAGATAGACGATAATCACACATTCATTCATACATACATACATATATGTATATATATATAGATTAATAGATGTGTATAGATGATAGATGTTGATAGATGTGTATAGATGATAGATGTTGATAGATGTGTTGATAGATGAACAGATTTTAAAGTTGTTCGATTAACATGCGATTAAGTGTCCTATATAATGCTATGAATGAATCCTCTGATATCCATTCTATTACAATAATAGTAAAATATTTCATGGGAAAAGACCATTCATTATTTTAAGAAATGTTGTTTTATATCTTTTTATCTAGGTGCACAGTGGTAGAATCTTATGCAGTATTAAATGATGTTACTTAAATAACCAAATCACATTTTCCATTGTGTTGAGAAGTTTCTCTGCTGCACTGACAGATTAAGCTACAGTAACAATACCTGACCCTTGTGACAGTAGATCAGTGAGGTAGATGCAAAGCATCAGGAGAAAAAGAGCAGACATCACAGCATATGACTCTCTTCTCATCAACTAACTTGTGAACAATAAATTATCTCACTTGGGCTTAAGTATTATTATTTTTAGATGCACTGTTACATATAGTTGAAATTGATTCCAATAAATAAACCAGAATTTTGGCTGATTTTGAAAGACTAAACAATCTGGCAATCCTATGCCTTAGTTTCCCATGGCAACAGCTGACTGGAACTGAGCATCATGTTAAAAATACTACATTGTCTTTCTTTCTGTGCTCATTTATTTAATAACTAATGTTGATTGCACTTTGATACCAGTACTACTGAACACAGGATTTAGTTAAATTTCTTTAACACAGCATCCATGGATCTTAAGGGCATTTGCTTAATCACATTCTCAAAGTTCTGTTTTACATTCCTTATTCTCAACCTCAACTAATCACTCACCGTGCTATTCTACATGGATTCAGTTAACTTCAACTGTGGATGAGGTTCCAAAAGCCCTCATCACAAAATTTCCCTTTCTCTCATTTTTTTCTCCTACATTTTCTAAAATTACTAAATAGACCTGAAGAAGATTATTTCCAATGTTTATAGCCTAGTTTCTTATTCTCATTCTGCCCTCTGGTTTTGTAAGCATCTGTAAATAGAAGATAGCATGACCAGAAGCACAGAGATAACCCAGTGTAGATCCAGGAACCAAGACGGGTATTTATGTAAAAGCAGATAATAGGCACAGCACAGAAGCACTGGAGAAATGAATGTTTCACATCCAGGAAGAAAGGAATAAAGTAGTACTGACTGCATTAAGTACTTGAAGTGGCACAGTAAGTTAAGTCTTACAAATGGTTTATTTCTGAATTTTCTACTGGATATTTAAAGTCTGTTTTGATTTTAGGTTATTCAAACTCTGGAAAGTGAAAATTTGTAAGAGTGGGGAAAAAATCATTGAACCAGTCTCCAACTTGAATATACCCAGAAAACTCTTAAACACTTCTCTGCTCAAATGTCCCATGCCACATAAGTTGATCTAGTTTAAAATTACAATTTCAATTCAATTCCTTCTATCACACTTCTAATTAGTTATCAGAACCCATCTATTCCACATATCTCTCAAAATATATTTCTTCTATATGATCCCCTTTTTTATACTGAGATTTATTTTTATTTATTTTTTCTGTGCAAGTACACTGCCACTCTCTTCAGACACACCAGAGGAGAGAGCATTGTATCCCATTACAGATGGTTGCAAGCCACCATATGATTGCTGGGAATTGAACTCAGGACCCTTGATGGCTGAACCATCTCTCCAGCCACCTAGAGAATCTTTAACTCAGCCAAATCTCAAGTGAGTCTTCAGCTACCAATATATAAGAAGAATTTTTTTTTAAGAAAAATAGGAATTGCCACAAGTTTAGAATGGTGAATCAAGAAGTTTAAGATGTTGTCCAGTAGCTGTACTTTAAACAATCCTCACAGCATTTGCATGTGTCCTCCAATGAGTAACTGTGACAGAAAACATTAAAAAATGGAAGTCTTTGACAAAATGGATTGTCTTACCTATTAGGCTATAGTCAACATTTACGACTATTTACTACAGGCTATAGACAACTATTTACAATAGTTGTCTCACCTACAAAAGTACTTTCAGCACTTGAGAGGAAGACCATGAAATCAATAAACAGATCTATGAAAACACAGGATTATAAGACCTATCTTTCCATACTTTCTCTCAGTTTGGTAAACTGAGGTGCAGTGGTTAGTAAAGAACCATTAATCTTAGCTAAAATATGATAATTTAGTGATTTTAAGCTAGACATTGAATTCATGTTATAATGTTCTATAAGGAAGAGAAGATCCTATGTACTGATTTGCAAGAGGATAGCATTTGTCTCCATAATTCTCTCTACAACTACCTGTGAATATCAGAGTATGGTCTTTTCTATAAACATTGACTAATCATACACACTCTATACAAAATAGATCTGTTCATTTTGTTTGAAGATAAAAATACAAAACAACTGCTTTAACCTTAACAATAGTACATATCTTGAATAGACAAGTATCAAAGTTGATACTTATTTCAGAGTTCTAATTCACTAAACATGATATATAAATTGAAACAATTAGAACCTAAGTGTCTGGAAGTAACATAATACTAAAAACACTAGTGCACAGAAGTTGCCTATAATTATTACTTACAGAAATATTTGTGGGTGATAAATAAAATTAAATATACACATATTGTTACTTGTTACTCAAATGGAAGAAGCTAGATTTTTATATTTGTGATATAAACCTAATAGAAAGATATCACATGAACATGAACATTTGTCTCTTGTATTATCAGATTCAGCCAAAATAGGCATATCATTCTAAGTAACGCTAACATTCTGAACTTTGAGTAAGATATCAGGGTCGTTCACGGCCGCATCCTCACCATAACGTAGTATTTGGTTTTTATATCTACTTAGTTCTGTATCTTAATGCTTGTATCTACTTTTATTCTGCTCCTTTTGTTCATAACCTTTTCTCTCTGCCCTTGCCAGCCTCCACTACACACACTAAGTTACATATCCACTTGAATTTTCATTTTCCTTCTTAATAGACCTTGAAATTTCCTTCTTAATGCCAACAATTAGTCAAACTGAGGATTCTCATTAACTTTGCAGGTTTCCTGACTAATGTATTGGGGTGATATATTTTAACCTTGTGCATAGTTTTGAGTACCATAATTTATTCAATGTGGTGCTGCCTCTTTTTAGCTGGAAATTTCTTTATTATCTGAGCTAGAGTATTGAGGTGTCTAGAGGCCCGCTAAGCTATTTACACAAGTTTAAAGAGCATGCTTTTCAGACTGCCTTAAACAAAGGAATGTAATTAGTGATAAAATATTATTATTAGACATTTTCTTTATTTACGATATTTCCTTTCCCAGGTTCCCCTCCAAAAATAAAATAAAAATAAAATAAAATAAAATAAAAAAACAAAAACTAAAACAAGCCCCTGTTCCCTCCCCCCTCTCCCTGTACACCATCCCACTCCCTCCTGCTTACTGGCCCTGGTATTCCCCTACACTGGGGAACAGATCCTTCATAGGGCCATGGGCCTCTCCTCCCATTGATGACCAACTTGGCCATCCTCTGCTATATATATGCTGCTGGAGACATGAGTCCCACCATGTGTACTGTTTGGTTGGTGTTTTAGTCCCTGGGACTATTGTGGATGCCAGCAAGTGCTGGATGACAGGAGCCTGATATAGCTGTCTCCTGATTGGCTCTGATACTACCCAACTAATACAGAAGTACAGCCATCCATTGGACTGAGTACAGAGTCCCCAAAGAAGGAGCTAGAGAAAGGACCCAAGGAGCTGAAGTGTTTGCAGCCCCTTAGGACGAACAACAATATGAACTAATTAGTATCCTCAGAGCTCCAAGGGACTAAAACACCAACCAAAGAGTGATAAAATATTTATAGCTATTTTCTTAAACAATATTTTTTGCCTCAGGTTCAATGTGATTATTAAATAAGATATATCATGTACACAATATTGTAGAGAAACAGCTCACAAAATACAATTGAGTAAATTTTTTGTAAATGATCTCAAATACGTATTTTACTGAATAAACATAACCACTACAACAAACACCTCTAAATAAGACAGAGGAAATATTAAAATATGTGAGAGCTAATATAATATTATTTAAAACCATAGTCCCATGGAATCTAATGGTCCAATTTACACAATGTTTTCTTGTCTCCAAGTAACAGATACTCGGTTTCTCTCTCCATAAACAGTGGAATTATAGTCACAGGCTTTTCTTAGTGCACTGGGCCAAAATGATGAAATTCTCCTTCTGTCATTTGCTGCCTGCTCCCAGAATATACATATGGAAAGGAGAACTGATCACGGCAGCAACATTCCTGCTGCACAGCCAGGGTCACGATCACGTTTAATTTTGTCTAAAAGTGGTGTCAGCCACATTACAGGACAGGAATGGACAGATTTATGCTGTGTTTACCAAGAAAAGGCAGCAGGGTGTGTGTGTATGTCATTATTTGGTTCATACTAATTCTTTTTATCTCTAATGAACATGGCGAAGTGTTGATACTTCTCTTAGCCAGAGCAGTAATGAGTAAGTATGGGTGGATGTTTCTCACACAGTTAACTTTTGTTCTGATTTCCATAGGACACCTATGAACTAGGTGGTTTCATTAATAATTCTACACATTTCCATGTTTCATTGGATGATTAACAAATTTAGCTAAGTACATTACATACTCTTCTGTGTGATTTAATTTGTAAAAAAGTTTTGCAGGTCAGTGGTGGTGTATGCCTTTAATCCCAGCACTTGGGAGGCAGAGGCAAGTGGATTTCTGAGTTCAAGGCCAGCCTGGTCTACAGACCGAGTTCCAGGACAGCCAGAGCTACACAGAGAATTCCTGTCTAGAAAAAACAAAAACAAAACAAAACAAAACAAAAAGAAAGTTTAAAAAGCAGTGATTTCTTTTCTACCAAAAAGGAAAAAATTCTGCCTATCGATCAGGGAAAAATATAACTTGATGGAGCTATTTGTGTGAATCAGCTAAAGTATTCTAAGTGGATTACTGAAGTAAAGCCAACAGCGTTCCTTTAAGTATGAAAGAAGGTTAAGCTTTCAGTAAATAGTATTCATAGTTTCTGTTCTAATATTTGGGAAACTAGCATTTGCTTTTTAACCTAAATTACAGAAATTGAATAAAAGACACAAACTAATCTGTTTGCCTAAGTCAAATCCCTAAGATTTCCTAGGAATAGAGTAATTTTTCAAATATTAAGTTTTCTGATGCTTTTAAAGTGGTGGTTAATAATTATGTATGTCTAAAAATATGTTGAGTTTTACAAAACAGATTACAAGAATTATAAAATATAAAACGCCCAATTTATATTGAGTGACCAATTCCGTGATGCATAATGCAAGTGAAATGACAGTTTATTGAATATGGCAGGAGCTACAAGTCCTACTTAAGATTCAATGGAAGATTAGATATCAGGAAATCCAGGAAACTTAAGTTTGCTTACAAATATATTTGTTCTATAATTCAGAATAACATAATTTTCATTTAGGAAACTTTACATGAGTATATTTTTATGTTACGCCTTTAAAACTTTGAAATGTAGTTTAATAAATATAACAATGCTTTATTTTTTCATACATCTAACCTATGAAGATATGTTATTTTCTTCTCATTGATCCACTAGACATAAAAAAAAATTCAACCTAGGCTTGCTCTATCACTGTCCTTATTCACTGCAGTCCTGTTGATATTATCTATAGACTACAGGAAGTTATGTTTTATATAAATATAAAATATTCTGGAGAAGCTCTATCATTCTTTTTTAAAATGTAAACTTTTGCAAAAGGAATATAGCTCACTGTTAGAAGGCTTGCTTAAATGGATAAGAATTCTGCCCTTGATATATTAACAATAATACTAAATAATATATAAATTGAAGTTTTAAAACATATTTTGGTGAGTTATAACACTATTACATTTTTCTAAATATGTAGCTTTCATCTTTTATATGTATCCCTATTTTTCAAAAGCAAAGATACTGTTATCAGTTCATCAAAAGGTTAAGTTCTCTAACTAGCTACCATTGACCTTATAGAAAATTAACAAACCAAAATATTAAAAAATACCATGTTTTATACTTTGTAAAGTGTTTGAATGAGTACGAACATAGAGAAGGCTATACTGATTATTGCATCGTCACTGTCCGAGTCATTTTAAACAAGAACGATAAGTGATTTACAAACACCATTCATTCCACTAAGATTAATATTTTCTTTTATTTTAAACAATGTAAGAGGAAATTAGATACCTAAGAGAGTCATATAGTAAGAACTTAAAGTGTAAATTACACCTCAACATTCTAATGATCAAAGATACCTACCTGATACTGACAACATAGCTGTAAGTTATTTAAAATGAGGTCGAAAGTAAATTCTTTGCCACTTAGAATTTTCTTGATTATTTAAGAACATTGTAGCAAATAAGAATAAGCTGACCTTTTATTTTATAGGTCCTCAGTAAAAAGCTCATGTGGAAAATCAATCTGTTTTTAGAACACTAAACTAAAGAAGATTAACTTGTTTAAGTTACTTAATAAGAAAGTAACCCAATAACAGATTAAAACCTGCATGTAAATCAGTTACAGGTTACTATGTCATTTGTTATATCATATTTACTAGGTTTGTGATCTTCATCCATGGAAAAAAAAATTACAGATACCTTGCAATAGGTAATTTTGAATAAAATAACTGTTTTAAAATATTCACTACTGTGGCCAGGCCATATTCTAATAAAATTGAAAAATTAGAAGAGTTTTCCCTTTGTGAATCAACAAAGAAAACTGGTTCTTTAGAGTATTCTATATTTCTTAAGGAATGAGCTATTCTGAAACATTCGGTCAGGATGAAGGGATGTGATCCTGTGCTTCAACAGATGGCACAATTGAAGAAAGGCCAAGGCATTCATGCTCAATGACACACAATTAGATTGAGAAATGCCTAAAATCTATAAAAATAAAGACACCAGCCCCATGTTATTATTTTGTCCGGAATTGTTACCTTCCTTTCTGATTCGTTACTGAGCTTATAAGTTTAGTCTGCTGTTTTATTGAGATGAGAGTTTGTTTTCTTGTAAATTACATTTTCTATTCTGCTGTGGCTAAACAAGTGTCCTAGGAACAGAAACACATCAAGGTGGTACGGAACACAGGACAGCATGGACTGTGACGTCAAAGATGTGGGAAATATGCAGTTCTCATGTTGTCAGAATACTTTTCTCCGGGATATATAAAGTCATATTTGAAAATGTACAATATAAGTTACTCATGCAGACTTTCTTAAAATGTTAAAGTCAAAATATATGCTTTGATAGAACAATTCTGATATCATTTTTGCCACTGCACAAGAAACCAGACCCAACACTGTGACCAGCATAGTCAACACGGGCTAAGTAAATAATAAGACGGAAAAGAGAGAGAATTCTGACTTTTTGTTCTTATTAACTTTCAAAATTAGTGTGAGAAGTGTTCATGGCAAGACCTATTAATAGTATTTCAGTAATAATACTATACAAACATGCATATATATTTATACCTGGGAAAATTAAAATAGTTTGTACAGCTAATCAAACACAATAATTATTCTAATTTAACCAGGACATAATCATATTCATATTTACATTAAGATGTAATCCAATGATATATTATTTGTTTAAGACATATTCTTCAAATCATTTGTAGAAACTAGATCAATTGTTGTGTTCCATTAGTGATACACAGGATTTCAGTTTTGATTGGTATAACACATGTATGTGTGTATAATATTATTCCTGAAATAGCCCTAATAGTCAGTAGTATCATCCCTCAAACTGGTATCAGTATCATTTCTCTCAATTATATGTTATATGTGAGAAATTCATGGGACCAATTCACAAATATGGATCAAGTTCACATAAAGGGGTCAAGGTCACAAATCTAATAATTATGAAACTTGGACTAGAATTAAAACTGATTCTAGAGAAGAAATTCAATCTTTAACAATTCCAACAATCCTTTATATTTGAATATTTTAAAATAAATGATCAAAATAGTACAAATCTTCTTTGATTCTTACTTGTTATTAATAAAAATTGTGTTTACTAATGATTATATTTTGTTGAATATAATAGTAATTGTACTAAAATTGATAAATTAGTAGCAAAATTATTTAATTTACATGGTAATGAATATAGCAAATGTTTTAAGTATATAATGAAAGTCCAATATCAACATTATTAACATAACTTAGAGTTTATCAAGTTCCTATTTCTAAACTACCTCCCAGGGACTGAAACAATCTCTTTTTTGGGGGGGGACAGATTTTCTCTGGCTATCCTGGAACTCACTCTGTAGACTAGGCTGACCTCGAACTCAGAAATCCACCTGTCTCTGCTTCCCAAGTGCTGGAATTAAAGGAGTGCACCATCTTACTACTCTATTTCATGCTATGTATAAGCAAAGAATTAATGTTATATTAAATGATCAAATAATAAAGAGAGCATTAAAAATGGTATGTTAGCCAGAAAGTGAAGGGGCATGCCTCTAATCCTAGTACTCAAATGGCAGGTGGATCTCTATGAGTTCAAGGAAGCCTAGTCTACAGAATGAGTTCCAGAACAGCCAATGTTATGCAAATAAACTTTGTCTCAAAAAATAAACAATATTGATACCTTAACACACAAAGTCATATAAAATTCAATCTCTTAGCTCAATATACTTTTTTTATTTTGTCAATATAAATGTTATAAGTTTTTTTCTTGACTGACTTTTTGCATACTCATATCATATGCCTATGTACACAATAACCTTACATTATGCAAGACTATGATTATTAAACTATAAAGACTAGGATAATTTTTAAGAAGATCTGTACAGAAAACATTTTTATTTAATCTATTCCACTGTTAATATTTTGTAGGAAAGTAAAGTTTCATTAGAAGTAAGGGCTCTGTTTACAGTAATAGAAGAGTCTTTCTTAAGATCATAAGGCAGGTTACTGGAAAACAGAAGAGAAAATCAAAAACTTCTGAGGGCATATGGTTTGTTTGTTTCTGTTTTTAGTAGTTCTCTAAAATCTACTCAAGAATTTTGAATTTTTTAGCATCTACAGATGTTTTGTCTGAACCAAGCAGCACTGTCATGAAGATTTATCTTCTTTTAAAATAATAAACATTGCAATATAATGCCATACCTATATGGAAGAAATGGAAACAAACTAGTTTTGGGAGATGAAAACTTTGTAATGAAGAATGGAATTATTTTTATAACATGTCTAACACTGATACTTGCGTTTCAACAGCACCAAAACGCAAGAGATTCCACCATACATCAATCAGAATGGTTAAGATTAAATCCTCAGGTGACAGCTCATGTTGGCGAAGATGTGGAGAAAGAGGAACACTCCTCCATTGCTGGTGGGATTGCAAACTGGTACAACCACTTTGGAAATTAATCTGGAGATTCCTCAGAAAACTGGAAAGAGATCTATCTAAAGACCCAGGTATACTACTCTTGGGAATATACCCAAAAGATGCCCCACCAAGCCACAGGGGCACATGTTCCACTATGTTTATAGTGGCCTTATTTGTGATACCCAGAAGCTGGAAACAAGATGTCTATGACAGAAGAATGGACACATAAAATGTGGTTTATTTCCACAAAGGGAATAGTACTCAGCTATTTAGAATGAAGACTTCCTTAAAATTTTCTTAAATAATTAATGTCAATTACAGTTGAGTTATTAAGGACTGAGAAGTGGGGCCTTAATGAGTGTGAACTGATGAGGAGATGCTCACGTTTTCAGGAAGATATCTGATTTTTCTTTTTCAAATGTTATTGACCACTTAAAATTTGAGCAAAGCACTATTATGCTGTATAGTAGAAACAGTGAAACTATCGACTTCTTTAAATGTACAGGGAAAATAAAAATCCCCTAAAACCGATCCCAATCTTCACCTGCCCATTAAATACAATATGATCTTTCTTACTATTGATTGCTATAGTTAACTTTCCTTGGCCAGAAATCTTTCTAAAAAAGAGAAAGAAAGAAAGAAAGAAAGAAAGAAAGAAAGAAAGAAAGAAAGAAAGAAAGAAAAGAAAAGAAAGGAAAAGAAAAAAGAAAAAGAAAAGGAAAGGAAAGAAGGAAGAAAGAAAGAAAATAAAAAGAAAGAAAAGGTACAAGTATTTCATTGTTTTTAATGAAAAAGGCATACATCATTCTTAAAATGTATTAGCATAGTTATTTATGGTGTTCTTAATGTGATTAAGCATGCCCATTTAGGGCTTGTATTTGACCTTTATATCATACACAATTTTTATGCCTCATATCATTTTTTCATTCTAGTTGATTTTCAGAAATTATTTTGCTTTGTTTATATGGTTTATACAATACATAATTATGTCACAATGCATACTTTTTCTGCACCTGTTGTGTATAAAATAGTTTCCTTTTACCTTTGTCTAAAGCTGCCCTGAATGTGTTATACACTGATACCATAAGGTTGAACTCATCTACAAAATAGTCATCAAAATGGTGTAATGGTCAATTTTAGTGTATTTTCCCCCAAACTGCAGTCTGCATCCACATGTTCCACAGACCATACAATGACAAAAACAACAATGTCGTTCCCTATTAAGCACTAGAAGGTCTGACTCTATAATTTAGAAGCTGTTGCCTCCCATTTTTCTTCCTGAGAAAATCCAAAAATATAAAATCGCTTGATAAAGCCAAAACAAATGCCCTCAGAATCTTGTTCCTTCTTTGGTAGACATTCCATCATGGTAATGAGCTATCTACTTCCATCTCCATTGCTATTGCTACTGTATTCACAGATACCACACAAATTCCCAGATTCTACAATAACAGTTCCTTGTCACTATGCATGTGGTTTAGTCACTCAATGATGATGCATCATGACTATTTAAGCACAGTCCTTAGATCACATCACTTGCACATTTAGATTTTCTACTATATGTTAAATAAAACCTAATCTCCTGTCTCTGGTTTAGGACACATTCTCTGGATCCTGGCTCGTCTTTGGGTATCTAAAACCCTGTATGTCTATGTCTGTATTTCAGTCATTGGGAAATTCTCTCTATTCTTTAAATGTACTAGATCCATTTATTCTTTAGCATGCTCTGGGTTTCACGATTTATTCTCTAGGATCTCTTTTGTACCATATCTCCAAATGTAAATCAATATTTTACCATTTCCTACTCTCCTAATGAACCATTTGTCCAGGAAGAACTTTCTTAACTACCCTTAGAAATGACATCCCACTGTCCCCTTTGTCCTTTGTCATCATCTACTTATTATCTACACCAACCATCTTTCACTCTGTTTTCTCCACTTCTTTATCGAATGTAACTTTAGATGATTAACAATCTGCTGAATCGTAGTTGGCTTTCTATTCACTTTTTTTGGAAATCTACCATAATAAATGGTCAATAGAACCTGTTGAATCAATGAAAATATACTGTCCTCCCACAGACTTGATTTCTTTCTCATATTGAAGCTGTATCTCTCTTAAAATTACTCTACCTACTTAAAATGCTTTGAATTAGACATATATCACTTACTTGTATAATTCTGGAAAGCCAGTTTATTAATAAAGCTCTGTTGAAGATATTTCTACACCACAGTAAAAAGGTCAACATAAACTTGGATTGTAATATCTTTTCTTAATAAATATTATACTCACTTAACATATTTAGACCTGTAAAATTCCATGTTTGGAAATATAAACTTTGTTTCTACTTGTCAAATAAGCAATAGGTATCTAAATGAAGAATTTAACAGGTACAACAAAAGCTATCCTTGTACAAAATTTTACATAGTAAAAAGCTTGACAAGTGCTTGTACTAGCTTCTGATCAACAAATAATATTCAAAATTGGTCTAACCTGATATTCTACTGAATCTTATAAAAATCTGAGCTATGTTAGAGTTCTGTATTGTATAATTGAATTCTTAAGGCTTACTGTCATTTCTAGATGTTTGTGTGCTAACTTCAGTACTAGTTTCTCATGATCCACATGGTACAACATCATGAATTGCCGTACCCTAATGGTAGCATCTCCTCGTTAGTTTTAATGTCTGGCTCTTCTAAATATTGGAGGAATCATGGTATCTAGTTGCCAGAGTGTTCAGTTATGCCTAAAATTGCAAGTGGCATCTCCCTAGTAAAAGTTTTGCTGAAAATAAAATGCGAAATATAACTTTATGACCACTATATTAAGAGTTAACTCTTTTTTCGAAGCCTGTATGAGGCAGAAGAAACAAAAAGTTCATCAAAAATTAGAAGACTTTAAACCACTTAATGTGGTAATAATTTCAATCGCTTTGACACAATTTGATATCTGTCTAGACCAATGTGCAGCCACTACTTGAAAATTTCACGAAATTTGCTAGGACTAACATTTGAATCAGTGTTGACAAATGTGTATTACATCATTTGATGTATAAGCATACAAAAATACCAACCTCAAGTAAGCACAATGAACTTAAGTTCATTAGGTTCATAATTTAGTCAGATTACCTACAAAATTGACCAACAACAATAAGCATATAATTTTAAATAGTGTTTTATGCTTTTCATAACATAAAACTTTAATCCTACTCATTTAGGATCACGTCTCTGAAAAAAAAATAAAAGCTGCCTGGATGATAGTATATTGCATAGCTGTGGGCATGTTTTTAATTCAACCATTAATTTATAATCCTATTTATGTAAGTTGTAATCATTTCTTTGAATGCACATTTAATATTCAAATCACAATGGATTACAATTATGTGGATTTTGTTCTCATTTAGTAAATAACTTTGGAGTGTTGAAATAAGAATCAATTTAAAAATAAGTCCATAATATTTTTCCAGGAATATGGGCAGAACCATGGTCAATAGTGATTCTGCTCCTTTCCTGTCTCTTTCTAGGTAACCAACACTATTTCTTTGATAACAGATATGCAATATATCATTCATATCTGTGGCACTTCCTTTATTCACAATATATTGAATTTCCCTGTCAATATGTTTTACCCAAGCATGTTTTTTCCTTCTATTCATCTTCTAAGAAAAGACTAGACTAGAGCAAAGACAACAAGACATGAAAGTGAGCAAATGCATAGTTCTGCTTACAGTTCCCTGGGTTTTAAACCATGGGCCTTGAACAACTAAAGGTTACTGTTATATAAGTGAAAATTAAATTTTATTAAAAAATAAGTTGAATAAAAATATTTAGCTTTGATATATATTTGTAAAAGTATATACAACTTTATATTAAACTTCCTGAATCTATTTCTACATGGAAATTATACAAACCTAATGAAGAATGCCATGATGCTTATTTCTAAACTAATAATGTAATAACTTTTTCAGGGATAAGATATAAAATTTTATTTCTCAAATAATGAAAATTGAAAACTTACGGAGCAGACCTTGGGGGCAAACTCTGCAGACAGTCCCACAACACCCAAAGGAAGCTCCACTCCCACATGCTCTAACATGCCCAGGATCAGAGGCGAGAAGGACACAACATCTGTCCCAAGACCAGGAGTAACTGGGACCAGCAGGACCCAGGCACTCAGGAACTCCACCAGCCCAGTGACATGAGTTCCTTCCAGACTGTCTGAGCTGGTGCCCTGAGCAGACCTTGGGCACAAACTCCTCAGCCAGTCCCACAACAACCAGACATGGTTCCCCTCCCAGGCACTCTGATATGCCCAGGATCAGAAGATCAGAGGTGAGAAAGACACATCTGTCCCAACACTGGGAGCAGCCTGGATCTGCAGGACCCAGGCACACAGGAACTCTGCCAGACCAGTGGCTCAGGATGCTTCTGGTCTGTCTGGGCAGGTGCCCTGAGCAGACTTTGGGCACAAACTCCCACAGCCAGTCCCACAATACCCAGAGGAAGCTCCACTTCCAGGTGCTCTTACAAGCCCAGGATCACAGGATCACAGAAACAGCTTGACTCTGTGGAGTTCTGACACAATCAGGATCACAGGAATGACAGGCTCTAGTCAGATTTAGTAAGGGCAGGTAGCACTAGAGATAACCAGATGGCAGGGGGCAAGTATAAGAAAATAAACAACACAAACCAAGGTTACTTGGCATCATCAGAACCTAATTCTCCTACCATAGCAAGTCCTGGACACACCATCACACGAGAAAGGCAAGATTCAGATCTAAAATCATTTCTCATGTTGATGATTCAGGACTTTAAGAAAGACATAAATAACTCCCTAAAAGAAATACAGGAGAACACAGGTAAACAGCTAAAAGTCCTTAAAGAGTAAAGATAAAGATCCCTTAAAGAACTACTGGAAAACACAATCAAACAGGTAAAGGAAACGAACAAAGTAATCCAGAATCTAAAAGTGGAAATAAAAACATTAAAGAAACCAGAAAGAGAGACAACCCTGGAGATAGAAAACCTAGGAAATAAATCAGGAGTCATAGATGCAAACATCACCAACAGAATACAAGAGATAGAAAAGAGAATCTCGGGGGTAGAAGACACCATAGAAAACACTGACACAACAGTCAAAGAAAATGCAAAAAGCAAAGAGCTCCTAACCCAAAACATCAAGGAAATCGAGGATGCAATGAGAAGACCAAACTTAAGGATAATAGGTATAGAAGTGAGAGTGAAGACTCCCAACTTAAAGGGCCAGTAAATATCTTCAACAAAATTATAGAAGAAAATTTCCCTAACCTAAAGAAAGAGATGCCCATGAACATACAAGAAGCCTAATAGACTGGATCAGAAAAGAAATTCCTCCTGTCACATAATAATAAAAACACCAAATGCACTAAACAAAGAAAGAATTTTAAAAGCAGTAAAGGAAAAAGGTCAAGTAACATATAAAGGCAGGCCTATCATAATTACATCAGACTTCTCACCAGAGACTATGAAAGCTAGAAGATCCTGGGCAGATGTCATACAGACCCTAAGACAACACAAATGCCATCCCAGGCTACTATACCCAGCAAAACTCTCACTTACCATAGATGGAGAAAACAAGATATTCTATGACAAAACAAAATTTACACAATATCTTTCCACAAATCCAGCCCTATAAAGAATAATAGATGGAAAACACCAACATAAGGAGCAAAACTACACCCTAGAAGAAGCAAGAAATTAACCTTTCAACAAACCCATACAAACCTAATTCCACCTCTTACAACAAAAACAACAGGAAGTAAAAATTACTTTTTCTTAGTATCTTAATATGAAAATTATTATTATCAAAATATCCTAATCGATTGAAATCCAAAAATATGAGGAATTGGAAATTTGTTGACTGTCATCCAATAGTCTCTCTAATTTGGTAATTAGAGAAATAGGTCCAATATTGTACAATCTATACATACTTTCTGCTTGTTTGATCGTGGCAGTGTCTTGCTGTGTACATGATAATGGTCTTGAAATCTTGCTTCTCCTATCTCAGCCTCTCTATTAGTAGTATTGTTTATTTCATGTTTTTACACTATACTATGTTTTTTAGGACAGCTTACATATTTCAAACGTATTTATACAGCCAAAAGAAAGGTAAACAATTAACTTGGGAGGTGGTTTGTAAGAGAACAACAAAGAGTGAGACTGAATGCTTTGCTTGAAATTTGTAACTATTGTATCAAATTTGAAGAAGAGGACTTTATAAGTTACTCTTTCTCTGAGAAGAATGCTTTTCCAAATTATCACAGCCAATGAACCAGATTCTTACCCTCACTTAATGTCTAAGCCACCCTCCAAGCAGAACCATTGTTCATTGAAACAGCTGGTGAATAACTCTATGGATAGACCATCTTAATACACACATCATTTCAAAAGTGAATGTTAACCTGTTCTCTGTGGACTGAGAATAAAGTCACTCACTCAAGTCAAGCTTTGACCATAGCAGGAAGTCTGTATCCAAAAATCATGCCTACAATTCATTCCTTAGGGCAGCAGAACTGTCAACTCTCAGATTAGCTACAATGGAGGTAAAATCCTTTGGTGATGTGAAGGTCATTGAAGTATAGCCTTATTACAATGAAATCCAATGTCTAAAATTGTTCTTATTTTGGGCGTGTACCACAGTAAGATACAAGATTTTAAGCTCTACTAAATACAAAACAAACAATCAAATAAACAAACAAAAAGACTTTATATATTTATGTTCATTTAAAAAATACATACTAATAGTAATGTATTATTTTAAAATATGCAGTAAATATGTTTGGAGTTATTTAAAATTTATATTGAGAAAATGTATGTATTTTCAGTATTACTGTAGACAAGCATCTACATAAGTCTGTTAAATTGATTGTTGTTTTATATCAAACAACTTTTATAATACTCATTTTTATTGTTATAATATTTTATAAATTTTAAAGAATATGACCAAAAAAAAAGGTATTGTAGGTATTGAAGTCGGGGAGGTCTCTGGGAAGAGTTGGGGTACAAAAGGGAAACAAGACTGTGATTTAATTCTATTTACTTAAAATATGTTTTGTAATGTTAACAAATTCAGATAAATTGAAATCATGTATCTTTTCTCATCATATTGCAATACAACTTAAGTCAATTAAAAATATTGAGTTAAAAAAAGAAATCTTATGTGTCATTTACTTAAGACTGAAAAAAAACTGTACCCCTTCAACACTCTAAGTAGGGTATGTAATTTTTAGCACTATTTATATATTAAAAAAGAAATAAATGATGGTAAATATTTTTCATTTAAAGCATTGTTTTGTTATTTTTAATTTAGTGTATAATAGTTGATAAAACAATGATTGCAATGGCTAGATACCTAAACTACTAAACAACATAAGATATTCTACTAGTGTTACACACTGCCAGTGATGTATTATATTCTTATTCCAATGATGAATATATTTTATCCTCATATGTCACAGACTGCTAAAGATTAGAATTGCCTTACATTACGTTCATAAGAAACAACCTACAGTAAAATTATCTCTAGGAAATTTCAACCAATAGAGTACTTAAATTATGTACTTTCAAATATATGTCCCCTTAGGTTGTGGAAATTGATCAGCAGAAAAAGTGCAAGATGTATCATCAGTATGGGAGATGTATGCATCATCAACAACCATGGAACAAGGTGGAATGTGCCTATAACTCAGCACTGGAAGATGTAAAAAGGAGAATCTGAGGTGGTCTTTAGCAACCACTTCCTAGATAAAACTGTAAGATCTGGGTACAGTGAGATATCCTGTCTCAAAACTATAACATGGAGAAGCAACTGAGGAAGACACCTGACATTATCTTGAAGTTTCTTCATGCTCACACATCAAGTACATCCACTTCAGATATGAAGGAGCATGCACGCAAACACCTTTACTGCCTGCCACAAGTCTGAGGCAGGGTGTTCACTGGAACCTGGAATTCCGAAATCAACCTTATCGATATCCAAGAAAATGCTTCTGTAATAAACACATGCAGACTTTTATAGTGGCTTACAAAACAACCAATACTGATAGATATGTGTGAACTATCTACATTGTATTGGATCTTACACATAATGTTCAGGTTACTCTGTGGGAAATAAGCTTAGATTCTATCCAAAACATTTACCATTTTATCAAAGACTTGTAGATCTTCATGTTTTGGTACATTTCGGAGGTCTGGGAAATAATCTTGTATGAAACCAAAGGATCTCATATTCTTTACATAGCAAGTGC
>JADRCD010235674.1:6636-22045 GCA_019843815.1 Montemys delectorum
TGTGTGTGTGTGTGTGTGTGTGTGTGTGTGTGTGTGTGTGTGTGTGTGAGTGTGTGTGTGAAAGCTCCACGTATTCAGTTCCTTTCACATTAATAGAAGTCACATGCTTCCGTCAAGAGGGAAAATATCTTTCAGAAATAGCATAATTTGCCCTAGTGGATAACAAATAGTTGGAAGTTTTCTCAGCTAGCAACCATTGTATCTGGTTTCAAATTTCTTTTTCCAGCCAAAGAAAATGATGATGATCTCCCCTCCATTGCTCGAGTTTTTTTTTTTTTTTTTTTTTTTTTTTTTTTTTGACTGATCTAAACTCAGAATTCTACACAGGACCATGCAGACGTGGAGTGTACTTCATCTCCCCCACTCATCCATCTTCCCCTTCCCTGCTCATTTGGTAGAACTGCAGAAGTCCTGAGTGCTGCAGGAGGGACTGGGCTTTCCAAACTGTGCAAGTCATTATGGATGGCCTTGTGGCCAGGCAAAGGTTAAGGAGGCTTTTTGTTGTTCTAGTTTAGCTTGTCTCTGCCACTGCAGCCTAATCATTCCACATAATAACAGCCCTGATACACAGGCTCAAGTCAAAGTTGCAAGTCAATAAATCCATTCCTTCCTCGCTTTCAGCCAAAGTGTTGAATAGTACTGAGTGTGCGGTGTCACCGGATCCCATAGTCTATCACATCAAGGTCATCTGGTTTACAGAACATTAAAAAAAAAAAAAACTTTCTATCTTTTCTGTACCTTGCACATTGGAGGGAGAGCCATTGCTGTGCCACAAGTAAGGATGGAAAATTGATGAATGTGGTTCAAAGATTCGGGAAGCCACTGAATTGAGAAGCAAAGGTCTAGACACCAGCTACCTATGTTGCCCTCTTATTTTACAAATGAGGCAGCTAATGTCAGGCAGAAGGCGGGCATTGGCACAAGATCCCATGGCCAGTCTGAACACAGGCCTGGAATTGAAGCCCATCGCTTGTCTTTTTGGAAGAGGGCAGAGAGATGAAGGTAAAGCGAAGCAAGTGTCACAAATGCCACCACAGACTTTCTGCTCAGAACTTTTGGTTTTCATATGTAACATCTCTCTATATATAATCACATCAGTAAAAACCTCAGTTTCTTTAGCTGTAAAATGGAGACCAATAAAGCCCCCTGTTTCCAGGCATTCTGAAGAAGAGCTGAAACGTGGCAGCAGCCCAGCAAATGCCAGCTCTTATTAGCACCATTGTCATGAGATGAGGACAGTTGCAGCATATTAACCGGCAGCCAGCCACCACCACAGTCCCTCTCCCACTTCATCCTGTGTGTAGTCTTTGGGCTCCTCTCAATGAAACAGAGTGCCGCTCCTCAAATTATCTCTTCACCTCTGGTGTGAAAATAAAACCTGCTGACAGAGGACCCTTGGAAGTCTGCAACCTGAGTTACAGTCTGTTTACTTTGCTAAGGGACCTCCAGCTCCTTCAGGTCCATAAATTCCTTGCGGTAGACCAAGGGAGGGATTGTAAATTAACTTGAGTAATAGGACTACATTTGTGTACCTTCCAAAGGTTTAAATCCCTTTCCTGAAAAAAAAAAGTCACTCCTCGCCTGCCGCCTGTTTCCTCTTAATTAGCTGTCCTACTGGGTTCTCCTGGAGGTGAAGGCTTAAAGGAACAAGGGGCAATCGGAGCCAACTCTACAGAATTTCAGCACAGGGACTAAAACCAGCTTCCCCCCAGATAGATAAGATGGGCACAATTATGTGCCAGCCCCAGGTCCGATCTAACACCTGTTTCATTTAGCAAAGCCTCCAGAATAATCACTGCCTGGCATTACAAGGACTGCCAACCGGGCTCAGGGTCAGGTCTCAAAAGCTAGAAGTTCCTCTGAGAGACTCAGTTTAAAGCCTGTCTGCAGACAGGCACGTGGAGTAACCATTCCTAGAAACCTTAATCCCTCATAAACCTATTCTTTGTCTAGCGCTCCCTATTAGTGGGGATTGTTTCTGATTGGATACAAGCGAATCTTCAGAGTCAAACATATGAATTAATAAACAGTTCAAAGCTCTGACTTCTCAGCACTCTGCACTCACCTTGAGCTAGTGTGAACTGAAGAAAATGTTTACCTTTGCGACGTTAGGAGACACCATAATGATGGCTGCACTAATGCTCACAAACACTGCCTAAGGTCAAATGGCTGATCTCTCTTTTCTTGTCTAGACCAGCAACTACTATACACATTTTATCTGCTACTATTCTCCAACCAATGGTGTATGGATTCAATAAGCTGTCAAGGGCCTGTCAAATCCCACTGTCTCAGTGTGGGTATCCATAATTATACTTCTTCCAATTTAATCTTGAAAGTAAATCTTAAACTCATAAACACATAACAAGAGAAGAATGATTAGTAGTTATGGATGTTGTCTTGGATTTTAAAGGATAAATAAGAATTTCAAACTCTCATCTTTTAATCTATTTTCATATGCTTTGGGAATAACTAGAGGAGCGACAGAAGTGGCATCCTCTCTCTGAGTTTAAATCCCTCTTCTCATCTCTCTGAACTCTGCCCTGGCAATACTTATGCCCAGCAAGTGGTAGACATCATCACACTGAAAGTTTCTCTGATAAAAATGTAGGTTCTCATTAAACTATGGGAAAATTAAAACAGAAAGTGAAAAAGGCAAATATCCTCCCTCCATCACTGCCACCTTTTAATCAGAAGGTCGGGATGGAGTGAGGAGGACAGTCAATCTCTAGTTGTCGCATCACCATTTCTTGAGGTGGCTATGTGGGTGTGCTGCTATCTTGCACCATTCTCCAACAAACAAAATGGAGTGCCAGTGTTAATTGAAAAACAGCTCTGCCCTGCCTGCCGTAATTGACATTAAGTACTGTTTGGGGTAGGAAATCAGCCATTTCCAATTGATATTAAATAGGGAAATCATTTAACATCAATGGATATAAACCAGGCACAATTGTGCTGAATTAGCGAGAAATGCTTTGGCTCATGTTAAAAAAAAAAAAGTTTCTGTGAAGTGGGATTTTTGAGAGTGAGAGAATATTAAGTCGGCTTAATACCTGTATTAGGAAAGAGAAGAAGCCACTTTTCAGTCTACTTGTAGGCTTAGCAGAGAGCCACCAACTATTCTTTAGAAGAACCCATGTTCTGGGGTGGTCTTGTCTTTGAAAAACAATGTCTAAAGAAGCATAATCTGGATGGGCAGATGAAAGACAGGTTCCTGTGAGTTTTCTCCAGCATCATCAAACATGACACAAGGGGGATGGTAGACATCAAACATGACACAAGGGGGATGGTAGACGCCCCGTGGAGAAGACCAGGTGGGCCTGTACTTGCTGTAGGGTCAAACCTAGATGTAAGAATAATAAGCCAGGGTCATGAAAAGGAGGTCAGCAGTCTTCCCTCCAAACCCTTTTCCTGAACCAGGTAGGTTAGTCTCCCCTGGTGTCTTTGTAATGTGGCAAGCCCAAGTGTCTCAAATCAAGTTGTCAAACTCTCATTTCGGTAATTATGGCTGGTGAATTACCAAGTGGAACTTTAGAAACTGCTCCATCATTCTCTCAAGAATATGGATAGTGAATTCAACTTCTGATCCTTCACTTGCTTCAGGGAACAGGGAGAAAAAGTTGGAAGAAGGGAAGGATTCTAATAAGAATGAGCTTGGAAAGAGAGGACATGGGCCTATAGGCAGGGGAAACAAAATGGACTTTTATAGGAGAAGGAGAGGCAAGAAAAATTGGGGTCACAGTGAAAGCTTCATAAGCCATTTTTCTACTTACTGGTGAAGAAACTGAGGTCCAAGGAGGCTCTGCAGTATCACCAACCACAAGGCCACTTAGTGTCACAGCCAGCTCTAGAACTTTCCTGAGTCAGCTCTAGAACTCAACTGAGTCAACTCTAAAACTCTCCTGAGTCAGTCTCTAGAATTCTCCTGAGTCACCTCTAGAATTCTCCTGAGTCAGCTCTAAATCTCATCTGAGTTAGCTCTAAAACTTTTCTGAGTTAGCTCTAGAACTCTCCTGAGTCGTCTCTAGAACTTTCTTGGGTCAGCTCTAGAACTCTCCTGAGTTGCTGTCCACTTTAAGCAGTTCACACTCCTTCAAAAGCAAACAAATATTAAGAAAAGAAAGTAAGCAAGGAAAACTATTGGAGGAGAGGTGTCTCAGAAGTGCCAGGGTCATAGGCTGCCTAGGGCAGCTATCACAGGAAAGTGAGGAAGTCATATCAGTGTCTGAATTGACATGAGCACATGTGGTTCGAGAACCCAAGACACAGCTTTCCCCTGATTCCTGGTGGATTTCTGCCTGTCTGAAATGGTGGCAGCGGCAGATGCAGGCCTCTGAGGGGCCCCATCCTCAACCTTCTCCCTTGACTGGACTCTTCTGTTTGCAGTGTTTGTGGCTGAAACAGTCTGTCAGGCTTCACCCAGAGAAGACCTCTCACTAGTGAATCTCAAGACTCATTAAGTCTCTAAGACATCAGCCTTTGAAGTGAGCTTTGTATAGAAATAAATATCTGTCCCTGCTAGTTCCTCAAATAAAGAAACTAAATTAGTTATTTTTTAAGTACACCTCACAAGCCTCTGCTGTATCAGGATAAAGCCTGGTCTGCATGAGGTAAGCTTGCCAAGTTAGATCTATTAGGTAAAGAGCGGCAAACTCTTCCTTATAGTCTATCCCTTTCCTTAAGACCCCAAGCTAGCTTTTTAATGAATCCATGACCTGGAAGTGAAGCATCAGACAAATAATCTCCTGCGGGAAAAAAAAATGCTCATTAGAGGAACTGAGAGGATGTGGTCCCACTGCATTTGCTAGAAGATACATATAGAGATGTGAGCCCCTGAGAGGAAGCTGAGCAGAGGTGACGGGTGTATGGAGCTTCCTTCTCTAGACTTCCTTCTCACAGCAATGGCCTCCCCACACTAAATATAAAAGAGATTTAATTCCTGACTCCCCCACCCAAATTTTACTCATACTCAATCATCTATAGGCTAGAACAAGTGACCACAATAGCTTTGATAACACCATGGTCACTTGAATAAAGGGGGAGTCCCTAGCAAACAAGACAAAGAATAGTTTCCCTGCTTTGTCACAAGTCTGTGCAGATATAAGGTCAAGGCTGAATCAATCATTCTATTCAGTCAAACCAACCAAAAAGCTAGGATCAAGCCTGTCTATGGTATCAGACACACTATGCTCAGCCAGAGGCCATGGAAATGCAGAAAACACATTCTATACTCTCAAGAGTTTTCTGCATCACAAAACTCCTTTGTCTTACTCTATGCCCATGAATTATGTCTAGGAACAAAATCCATAGTGCCTCATTCTGGGTCTCCCTTCAGTTTCTCAAAGATGGTCACCTCTGACTCCAAACTTTTGTATATGCAATTCCCTCTCTCTGTAATGTTTTCCTCTGCTGTCCTGTCCTCCTTCCCTTACTGCTGTCCTCCTTCCCCTGCTATGGTTCTCCTTTCCCTGCTGTAATCCTTTTTCTCTTGATGTTATCCTCCTTCCCCTGCTGTGGTCCTCTTTCCCCTGCTGCTGTCCTCCTTCCCCTGCTGTGGTCCTCTTTCCCCTGCTGTGGTCCTCCTACCCCTGTTGTGGTCCTCCTACCCCTGCTGTTGTCCTCCTTCCCCTGCTGTGGTCCTCCTACCCCTGCTGTTGTCCTCCTTCCTCTGCTGTGGTCCTCCTACCCCTGATGTGGTCCTCCTTACTCTGCTGTGGTCCTCCTTCCCCTGTTGTGATCCTCCCCACTACCCCCCTCACCCTGCTTGATTTTAGCAGCTTTCAAATCGTGGCTGGTGTATCTTCTTAAATAAATCTCTGTGCACCAGTCCAAGGTGCCATCCCTTCTTCTGTGTCACCACATTTCTTTTCTGTTGGGGACTATTTATTAATTCCTGTTTATTCATGAATAATATTAATTTAATGTTTATCTCTGCATTTTGCTGATACTGAGCTTGGAAAGACAGGGTAGTCTTGATTTCTCTCAACACTGAGTTTCTCTATAGGAGCCTAGAACATGTTGAACACTCAGGAAATGGTACTTAATCCTTGTTGAATTAAGAATATACTAGACTATTCCCACCCATGCAAGCTGTCATAAAAACCTTAAGAGGAGAGATTGATTTGGGTGTATGACTTAAGTTTACATTTCTTGGCTCTGTTCATCTTGGCTCCATGCTAAAGTGAAATATCATGTAGATGAGGGAACATGTACTAAAACCTCTTCAGATCACAATGGACAAGAAACAGAAAAGATTTCAGCTAGGGACAAGGCATTGCCTCCAAGGACAGGCCCACAGTGACCTTCAGTGAGGCCTAACCTCCCCAAGTTCCCAGTGCCTCTCAACATACCACCCCCTCCTGGAAACCAAGCATTCATTCATGGCAGGCAGTTTGCACTCATACTTTAGCACATTTCTAGTCTGTTTCTTAAAGCTAGAGTTCAAGGTTGAAGCTACCTGTATAACCACACTGAAAATTTCTTTAGCATTTGCATGTGTGTGTATTTCAAGAGTTAAGATGGAGATACAAATGAACAGACGCTCAAACCACCCTTGGCAATGTTCAGACTCTGTCTCCCAAATGTATAGCTTGGACAAAGGCTTATGTAATCTCTGTTAAGGACTCAAAAATGGCGCCTCCACAAAAATATCCTTGTCAAGTCCTTAGAATCCATGACCTTTGCTGTATTTAAAAGAAGGTCTTCACACATCTGATAAAGTTAACCATCTTACAATAAGAAAAAAAAATCCTGGATTATCCCAGGGACTCCATAAACACAGTCCCCTGTTGACTTAAAAAATAATCACACCAAAGAGAACAGAGAGATGGGAATGGAGGGCAAGATGGCCACAGAGAAAGAGGCTGGAGTGATGCAGCCACAAGGCAAGGCCTCCCTGAAGCAGCCTTAAACAAGAAGAGCTAAGGAACAAAGTCTCCCCTCAGTCTCCGCTGAGAGCATAACCTTGCCAACAGCTTGAGTCTGGACTATTTGTCTCTACACTTGTGAAAGAAAATCAATTTCACTTGTTTTAAGACACCCAGTTTGTGCAAATTTAGTGTATCTTCCATGACTATCTATCTGATCCACTCTCAGAACCTCAGGTACCTCATTTATGGAATGGAGATGATGACACATAGCCTGTAGGACTATACATTTAAACAAATCAAAAAAACATTCAACGAATAACTCAGCCCTGATGGCCATGTCTATTCAAGATCAAACATCTACCATCAAAAAGAAAAAGTTTGTCAATCACTCTAGAGAGTTGGGACCTTACTTCACTTTTCAATTGTCTGAAGAAAAAATTATTCCAGATGTATGATGACTCTTCCCACCTGGGAGACAGATGCCCTCGGTCGTTTACATGCTGCTGCACAGTTGCTAGGAAGCCAGAGGCATGCCTGGCCGTTTGCAAGAAAGACCCGGTCTCCTCTTAAAAATCCACCAGCTCTAACCTAGCACCTGCCATAATCAAGACGCTTAGTAGATCCTTGGTGTCATTGAGCTCTATTCTCACTAAGGCTTAAACAAATTTACCCACAGTTACCATGAGAAAGGAGAAGAGCCTCCAAATGAGGGGTTGGTATACAGGTTCTTCTAGTTAGCAAACTTTGATGGAGTTATGTAACTGAAGATAGTGGTAACACTTTCAGGTCATTCTGGCGATCACAACAGGGATCTCTGCCAGCATCAAGTCAGCTCCGAGAGGCACAATTTAAGGTTACTGTCCTGCCTCCCCAAATGCTTTCAAATTTAACAGGAGCTATTCCTAAATGGTTTTGCGTCACAGACAAACTTGTATCAGTGTATGGTATTGTTTTGCTTCTACCTTTAATTAAGGACATGATGGGAATGAATGTAGACACACTAAAATCAAAGAGGTTAATTTCATCCCAACAGTGATGCTTATTCATGGATTAGCATAAGTTAAGGTAAAAGTTACTTCCCTGGTTCATGCCCATTGTGCATCTCTCCTGGTATGATCTACATTTTTAGGAGGTACATGAGATATTTTGACAGTTATGTGCATCAGGAGGTAGGTTATTTTCCTCTGATAGTATTTCAAGCTCATTTAAAGTTATTGAAGCAGTAACCTTAGTAATTATAGCTACTGGTACAGTATTAATGATAAATCTGCTTAAAGCATGTAAGAGATATTTTATGACCATTATAAATATGATTCACCCAGACCAAAGCCAGCATAAGAAGACCAAAACTTTTCATGAATGTCTCTTAGCAAGATGAGAGGTTGTTTTCCTGCTTTTTAATTTTAGGATAAATAATAGCTGCCAGTTGATTTGAAGCTGGATCAGCAGACATAACCTCAGATAGGGAGAGAGGGAGGTTAATTTAGGTTTCTGGAAAGATTCAAGCTATATTTTAGGGGTTGCTGTCTTAAAAACCAAGAGCCACATAATTCTGAAAATGTTTTAATTCCATTAAAAATAAGTATAGAAAATCAGATCAACCCATCAAAAATATCCTAAAATACATGAGCTAGATAGTGCAGTCATCCTTCACTCTGGGGAGCTGTAACTCTGCAGGGAAGAGTCCAGCCTTTGCCAAGGTCAGGTCCTCACTTCTTCATTCTACATGTTCATTTTGAGTCAGCTGTGCACTAGAAACCAGTCTAGGCCTAAAGAGAATTTTGGGGAGCACTCTCTTTAGGGACACTATGCTTACAGCCTAAGTATGAATGGGAGCCGTAAACCAAGTTTTGCCAACGAAGTGCTGTCAGAAAAGTCGAAATGCTTGGATAAGAACAAGATTGATGGTGCAGTGGAAAGTGCACGGTATTGGGTGTCTTTTAGGTGAGCTGCAAAGTTCTTTTCAAGGGGCTTTTGCTTACTCCGCCCTCTCGCCATGCTTTTTTTTTTATCTGAACAGTAGATAATGTAGTTAAAATAGAAAGGGGAAAGAATAAGTGGCAGTGTCCAAGAAAAAAAAGAGTTAAGAGCTGGGCATCTGAGTGAGTCATTCCAGAGACACCATTTGGAACGCATGGTGATGGGCAAAGTTCCTGTTCACCACACTCTAACTTGGTTACATGGAAAGCACAGTTCTACCACACCCTATCTCCAGGGATCCATCACAGCCAGAAGTTCAACTACCTCTGTGCCTTTGTGCTTTTCATGTGAATCCATGTCAATAGATCCAAGATGGCAGCAATTGTATTAATCAATGCTAGGGATGGTACCTGTCAGGACACATGTGTTTTCAAAACAGTGTTCCCCAGTTGACTGAGTTTCATCTTCCCACTTCCTGCCACACATGGAGAGTGCTCCATCACTATCCTTGCAATGAGAAGTGGACAAGATGTTCACAGGGATGGGACACTGTGTCTACAGTCACTAAATTCCCTTTGTGACAGTGTCCTCTCTTAAACGATAGCTCCACCTCGTTCTGTCTGATCTACACTCCTCATTCTGCTTTCTGTTGCCACCTTCATGTTGACTTTCAGACTTGACCATACCATTTTCACCAGAATGTTCTCAAACCCATGCATGCAGTGCTAGGATGCCAACTCAGATGAGCAATCTGCTCAAGTAACTTGCCTGCCAGCTCCCCCTTTGGCTACTTTTCCCACTAGGCTTATTCAGGCACAATAGGAGGTAGATTCTTGTTTTCTTGGAGTTAACGACCTATATATTTCTATGTGTGCTACAAACTGAAACTCTTCTATGTTGCTGAAATAACAAGTTCTTTGTCCCCGATCCAAGAAAAGGTCTGAGGTAAAACTAGAACAGCAAAGGGTGATAAATACAAGGTTTTTATTTAAAGAGCCCCCAACTTATTCTAAATAGGACTGAACATTAGGTGGATGGTGGCTATCCACAGGTTCTGTTGCAGAAACACCTCAGGTCTTACCCCTGGGGTTCCTGAAATATCAAATAATCCTCAATAATTCATCACTGAATGTATCAAGTACTGAGAATTCAAGTACCCACTTAGAAGAATAGGGATATATAAAGGAATCTCTGGGAACTCCCTATAAATGTGGATGAGTTGACTAGGTTATAATATAACTGATGACCAAATAGCAGAATGCATGAAAATCTCCCCTGTTGGGATCTCAAGTTTAAGTCAAGCCTGCCAGTGTGTCTTAGATGAGATCTTTGTCTACATCCTTGTTTCTTCCTAGGACCAGAGTCTGCCCAGTTTGGACTCTGTAGACACGTTTGACTGGCTGCAAAAATGTCTGAATTGAATAACAACACTCCCCACCCTACTTGGGAATAGAATAAACAGTAACTTATGTATCACTAAGGAGGTTTAGATGGCCATTCCCACAACTGCTCAATCATGAAACCAAAACATCCAAAGCTAGCCCAGGCAATTACTGACTATCCTTTACGAGACTTGATTAAAACAAACAAATGAATAAATATGGGCTCTTGACTCCTAAAATGTGTAAACCACCCCTCCTTTTTTATTTCAATAAAAGACACATTGTACACTTAAATTATACATTTTGAGCTAGGAAAATTCTGATAATTTTCTTTCTTTCATTTTAAAATAAAGAAAGAGAAAAAGAAGACCGTCATTAAGTAGGCATGATGATGTGGGGAACTGTGTCTGCGATTAGTTCTCTTCAGCATTGAAGTTAATATTTCTTCCTCCCTGAAGTATTTTTTTAGTTATACTCCTGGTTTTCTATTTGAAGACCTCATAGAACTGTTCTGGTGAATTGACACACAACCACAACCCAAATAGGTGTGAAAATGAGACAATGCTGACATTTTTATTTGATGTGTGGCTCATTCACATATCATTATGTACTAATTAAATACTGTAAAATGCACAGTCAGCATTTTAACTTTTCATTTCCTTATAACTCAACAGTGCTTCAGCTTGATCGTTTTCACCTACCCTGAAATTACACATTAGACACATAATCCAGGTCCAATACTGATCCACTATCTGGACAATTTAAATTCCTGTTGAAAACATCTCCTGTCTGATCACACCTAGAAAGGAGCATAAGAGCATGCTGGAGACTGTATTCTATCCCAGATCCAGTGTGCTGGCAGTGAGGAACAACCACAGCTCTCATCCTCTGACACTATTCAGATTCAGCACCTCTTTATCCTAGTGCCATATCCCTTGTTGATTTATACTCTGCTAAGTTCATAAGATCCAGTGTGATTCCCGTGGAATTGCCTAAGGCACCAGAAGAAAGACCTACACTTGGCAGGCTACTATGAACTCAGTCAGTTTACTGCTTCATTAAAGCTGCTCTTCCCCTGGCCAGTAGCACATTTTGAAGCTACCACCTTTTTCCTCAGCCACATACCCCTACCTCATCCCACTCTCCTGAAGAACAGAGACAGATTAAAGACCGATCAAGGTGGTGAAGCCACGTCCACCCATCACTCTGACTTTATTCCCACTGTTGTTCTATTTCACAGGCCCCTGCTCTAAATGTGGTTATTTTTTAAATCTGTTTAGGTATGTACCAGTGAGTAACTTTTCAGAGGCAGTTTTAGCCACTAGGGAGTGGGAGTCTTGTTGAACAACGGCCCCTTTCCTGAAGAACCAAGCAATCCCTGGAAGAACTATCCCTTATATACACCAGGATAGTCCTGAAATCACCTCAAAAATGAAAGTTCTCAGGAAGAGATAGTTTTTGTAACCCAAGGGAGACTAGAAGAAATTAAGCTAATGATAATGATCAAGAGGTGACCCTAAAAGCAAAATACTCTTGGAAGGAATCTTGATTTATTTATAAATAACTGTATAATTGCAAATATATATATACATATATATATTCTCAGCCAAAGCAGAGAACTTCTTCTTGATAATAATAATACTTAGCACTTAAATGAGCACTCTACATCTGCAAACTACTTTACAAACATTAACTAATTAATTGTTAACAACACCCTAGTGAGGCAGGTAAGTATTATTCAAGTATTCTCTTGAATGTTCAAGCCAGGATTACAGCAAATCCAGAGTGGGTTGTTATTGCTAGTGTGTGTGTGTGTGTGTGTGTGTGTGTGTGTGTGTGTGTATGTCCAGCTCAATTCGTACTAAGTGAAGGACTAAAAAAAAAAAAAAAAAAAAAAAAAAAAAAGAATGTCTTGTAAGTAGGGAAGACTGGGAATGACTGGGGAATAACAGAAGCCTTTCCAGGACTTTTGCTGTTGTTGTTGTTGTTGCTGTTTGGAATTTCCCTAGTAGAAACAAAACAGTCTCAGAGATGGCTTCTCTGAACTTGCAAGGGTTTGATGTAACTGGGCAAGGACCAGATTGGAGACTGAAAGCTAGCCAATTGCTTTCCACACCCTCTACCTCTCTTCACCTTTGATAGGAAAGATGAAAACTCACCTCAAAAAGAACTTTTATCATTAGTGACAGAAGGCTAGTTGACACAGAACACATCTCAGCCCAGGAGAGACTGGCATTCTTCCAGACAGCAAGACACGGGCTCCTAAGCCGGCAGGGCCGACCCTGTATGAGCTTGCTGGGAGTTGAGGCAAGAAGAACAAGACAAGTAAAGAAAGGCCGATAGAACCTTGCTGGGGTGATGCCTTCAAACTGTCCCAACAAACAGCCAAGGTGAAGATTCCAAGGACCTCTGGAGAACACTGATTTCATACTCTCTTTTGACTGAAGGGTTATGACTTCCTCCATGAAGGTCTTAGCATTGGTCTGTGTCCTGGGTTAGATAACATAATGCCAGAAATGACCTTGGGTTTCTTTAAGTCACTCATTAATAATGGCTGATGTGTACTAAGTGTTTCATTTGTGAAGGTCACTCTGTCAGATTCTTTAGTTTTATTTGGCTATTTAAGCTTCACCACAATCCCCTCAGGGAAGTTCCACTGTCAACCACATTTGCATCTCTGTGAAATAAGGACTGGAGGGATAGCTGAACTGGCCAAAGCCACGCAGCTACTGAGACAGAGCACTAAACCTTGGACTCTGAGATTCTTGATTCCACTGTTTGAACCGTCCTTCTCAGTACTTTTTAGTGTACCCTTAGCCTAGAACTAAGTGCTGGGGGATAAGTACTGAGCAAGCAAATGTGAGTTTTCAGTCGTAGACAGACACAAAAAACAAAAACTCCCAATTCAATATGTCATTTCAAACTGTAACTAGGGTTGTAGAAGAAAAAAACGATCAGAGTTTGAAGAGAGAAGCAGAAAACAGGGTGCAGAGGAGAGAAGCTGAGCGTGCCCCTCCCAGGAAATGACACTGAAAGATAACAAGGGTAAGCCAAGCAGGAGGTGTAGAAGAGCACTCATTCAGACAAAAATAAATGAAAGGCCCAGGGCTGCAAAGGTGTCAAGAGACCTGACAGAAGACCACTGGGTGGAGGTGCCACTAGGGGAGGTCCACAGGAACTGAGGTCAATGGGGTGGGGGCAGGACTGTGGGAGCCATATGCATCAGCAAACATTAAGTTTAGCACCTGATAACCAAAGTGTTCAGCAAGAGAGACTTGGAGGAAACAGAAGGATATTTCTCTCTCCTGTAAAATAAATCCAGAGAGGGGCATCCCAGCATCATAAGTACAGCTTTATAGCCTGCAGAACTGGGCTTTCTTTCATCTTTCTACAGTGTCATCCAGCCTGGGACATGAATTATAGAAGAACAATGGAGAGCCAGCCCTCAGTGTGGCATTCTAGGTATTTAAGAGGGGAGAAGAAAGGACAGTCCAAAAGCATTCCCAAATCAACTGCCTTGAAACTCCTTCCAGCCCTCTCCCAAAACTTTCCCACATATAGATCTTTAGTCATATGTGTTAATCAGCCATGTCTGTTTACAAGGAAGTGGGGAAATAGAATCCAGCACAAGGCAGAGCTTGCTGCTTAGGGAAGGGAGAAGGAGCATTGGGAGGGCTACAGTAGATGCCACATCACGATAGTTTGGATTCCATTGGAAGGATGGTAGCCTGTGAAAGAAGGCTGTTGCCTTCACTTGGTGAACCCCTTAGGATCTCTGACTGCCTCCTCATGTAAATAGACCAAAGATCAAGTAAGAGCTGGCACAGGAAAGGAGCTATAATGACATAAACTATAGGCCACTGTGGTTGTCCAGAGAAGAGTAGAGGTGGCATGGCTTTGATGAAAGCAGATCTTTCAAGATAAGAAAACATGGTAGAAATTGAGATATGTGTTGAGAGTAGAAGTGTGGAAAGGTTTATGTATTTGACAGGGGCCTGTAGCTGTAGGGCTCTCCAGGATAATGCCTCAGCAGCACCTACAGACTTATGGCAGAAGGTGCCAGTTACAGAGGGGAAACACTAGAGGCGTGGAAGACGTGGGTGTGGAGGAAACGGAGATTTTAGTTCTAGACATCTTAAATTTAAAATGCAAGTGAGAGATCCAACAGAAGATGTAGACAGTCGACAGTTGGACATGCAGGCCTAGAACTCACAAAAGAAGCAGTAACTAGAGATAAATATTTGGGAGCCATTGCCTATAGCTGATATTTAAATCACTGGGATTAAAATAAGTTCTCTCTAAGAGAGAATATCAAATACAAATTGTAGAAATTATAGAATCCAGTGGAAGGGAAAGGCTGAACTCAAAGCATGAAGGAGACAGAAAAGTGAGGCACAGAACACAGATGAGGGAACCCATTTCCACTGAAAGGGCTATTTTCAATGTCACAGGTAGGAAGATAAGAATAAGTATGAAAGAGATAAATGTGTGAAGTCTTCTTCAGTGGCTTCAGTTCTCTCTGGGGGAATGCAAATTTCCACAACAATAAGAAATGAGCTTACCCATCTATCCCATGAGCAGAGAGGAAAGAGGTGGAGAGCATGCCGGGACAGTAAGCCTAAAGATGGAAGCATTCTTACACACTGCTGGAGGGAGTGTAAATTGGTGTGAACTCTATGGAGAGGAATTCAACAACATCTATTAAACAGCAAATAATGCACAACTTGGCCCACCTATAATACTTTTAGGAATTTGTCTTGCAAGTATACTAACACATATGTACAATGGCATAGCTATTAACATAATCATTATTGTACAATTTATAATAATAAAACATTGAAAATAACCATCATTAGTAGGCTGCTTGAATAAATTCACATACACTTTTTAGTGGAATGGAATCATATTTACCAGAGTGAGAATGTTAGGTGTACTGAAATGGGTTCATCCATGGTACAAGTATAATTAAGAAAAAGCTAAAACCAAAATGGTACCATACATGTGACCAGTAAAGAGAATAGGAAAATACGCACTTTTGTTTTCATATTTATGTTATCTCTGGAGATGTACATTAAGAACTTTAGCAACTGGTTGGAAAGAGAGCTAGGAGTTTGTAGAAGGAGGATACAATGTTGATTCTCAGATTCTTTGAAGTTTGATTGATTTCTTCATCTTTCTTGGCTTGTATTAAAGTTAGATGGAGAAAACCCTACATTGTGTATTATAAGTTTTGGTAATTCA
>JADRCD010235675.1:0-17245 GCA_019843815.1 Montemys delectorum
TTAAAAATGGGGTACAGAGCTAAACAAAGAATTCTCAACTGATGAATATCGAATGACTAAGAAGCACCTAAAGAAATGTTCAACATCCTTAGTCATCAGGGAAATGCAAATCAAAACAACCCTGAGATTCCACCTCACACCAGTCAGAATGGCTAGGATAAAAAACTCAGGTGACAGCAGATGCTGGCAAGGTTGTGGAGAAAAAGGAACACTCTTTCATTGCTGGTGGGACTGCAAGCTGGTACAACCACTCTGGAAATCAGTTTGGTGGTTCCTCTGGAAATTGGACATAGTACTACCAGAGGACCAAGCTATACTACTCCTGGGCATATACCCAAAAGATGCTCCAACATGTAATAAAGACACGTGCTCCACTATGTTCATAGCAGCCTTATTTATAATAGCCAGAAACTGGAAACAATCCAGATGTCCCTCAACAGAGGAATGGATACAGAAATTGTGGTACATCTACACAATGGAGTACTACTCAGCTATTAAAAACAATGAGTTTATGAAATTCTTGGGGAAATTGATGGATCTGGAGAATATCATCCTGAGTGAGGTTACCCAATCACAAAAGAACACACATGGTATGCATTCTCTGATAAGTGGATATTAGCCCAGAAGATCAGAATACACAAAGTACAAACCACAAACCCCAAAAAACTCAAGAAGAAGGAAGATCAAAGTGTGGATACTTCATTCCTTCTTAAAAGGGGGAACAAAACACCCATGGAAGGAGTTGTAGAAACTAACTATGGAGCAGAGACTAAAGGAAGGACAATTCAGAGGAAATATATTTTTAACACTCTATGTGTGTTACTATTAAAAATGGTTTCATTTTAGCTTGATATCAATGGTGTATCATTACATATAAATATATCTATGGATAAGTTTATACATTCTAACATGTGTAGAGGCAGAAAGGTATTGATATATATATTAACATGCACTTTCCATTTAAAATGTAATTATTTAGGTTGTGAGAATCAAGTATGTTTATTGTGGTGCTCATATTCGCTTACTGCTAAAAAAAACAAAGACTCATTGGAATGTAGAAGGATTTTTTTTTCTTTTTTTTGTTAGATATTTTCTTTATTTACATGTCATATGATTTCTCCTTTCCCAGTTTCCCCTCCAAAAAACAAACAAACAAACAAACAAACAAAAACAACAAGAACAAACCCCTGTTGCCTCCCCCCTCCCCATGCTTGCCACCCCCACCCTCTCCCATCTATTGGCCCTGGCATTCCCCTACACTGGGGCATAGAACCTTCACAGGGCCAAGGTCCTCTCCTCCCACTGATGATCGACTTTGCAATCCTCTACTATACACATGCTGCCAGAACAATCAGTTCCACCATGTATAGTCCTTGGTTGGTGGTTGAGTCCCTGGGAGCTCTGAGGGTACTAGTTAGTTCATATTGTTGTTCGCCCTAAGGGGCTGCAAACCCTTCAGCTCCTTGGGTCCTTTCTCTAACTCCTTCATTGGGGACCTTGTACTCAGTTCAATGGGTGGCTGTGAGCCTCTACATCTATATTAGTCAGGTACTGTCAGAGCCTCTCAGGAGACAGCTATAAAGGACTCTTTAATTATTTGCTATTGAAAGTACATGTGTATAAATGTATATATGTTCTTTCTATACATATAGGCACACATGAGGTGGATGGAGGAGCTGGATTAGTGAATTATTAAGTGAAATTTTATTTTTAAGTTTATTAACTATTGCTAACTAGTTCTTAGAAAAGGCCTTATCCGTTACTTTCCATGAAAGGGACATACCCTTCCCAGCATTAGTTAGTACTAGATTTTTTTTAACATTTGCCTTGGTGAGGGTTGGCTTTAATTTACACTGAGCCTCCCTTTATCCTGCTCTGTAAACTTCTGTGCATGTATATCTTGCCATTTTTAGGCAATATAGTCATTTTGTTTCCCTTACTGAACAGTAATAGTCATTGGCACATTTCAGTTATACTTGCTGTAAACAATTGTCCTGGTGTAAATGTGTCTTTTCCCTGATTTCCTATTGTCTTTTGCAAACATACATGTTCAATCATGTTGAACTTTTGAGCTATTCCCAATCTTTCCTTTATGCTGGTTTTTAAAAAGATTTATTTATTTTATGTATATGAGTACATTGTTGTTGTCTTCTGACACCCCAGAAGAGGGCATCAGATCCCATTACAGATGGTTTTTATGAGCTACCACGAGGTTGCTGGGAATTGAACTCAAGACTTCTTGAACAGCAGCCAGTGCTCTTAGCTGCTGAGCCATTGTTCCAACCCCTATGTGGATTTTTTTTGAGTCTGGTTTAATGGCACTTTCCTGCCCAAGATAGTGTCCTATATTCTAGATTCTAAATGTGATCTTTCCTATAATTCAGTCTTTGTTCTATTTGGTAAAAACTTATTTTTTTAATTAAAAAATATTCTAATTATTCTTTGAGAATGCTGTATATGTTTACAACAAGTTTTGATGAAATCCACCTTCGGTCCCTCCCCTCTAACTTCTCCCCTGAAACCACATCTTCCTCTTGAGTTAATGTATGTCCGTTTTAACCACTGAGTCCAACTGGTGCTGTGAGGATGTGTTGTGGGAATAACACCATTTACTCTATCTTGTGCATCTACCACAGCTGCATCTCAGAAGAAAACCAGTTCTCCCTCTATTGGCAACCATCAACTATCAACAACTCCTCAGATAGGGTGGAGCTTTGTGAGTCTCTCCACCATCCACATTGGGATTTTTATTGGCTTGATCTAATGTAGGTAGTGTGTACAGCTACAGCCACAGCCACAGCCACTTGTACAAGGTAAGAATCAAATTTCAATTTCCCCAAGCTCTGAGCAATCTCTGGCTCTTTCAGTCTTCCAGCTAAATCTTTTCCCGTGATCCCCGAGTCCTGAAGGGAGGAGGTGAGATACCCACGTCCCATTTACCCTGAGTCCTTCATAGTTTTCCTATTCTCTGCAGTTTAACCAGTATGGGGCTCTGTATTTTTTGTTTGTTTGTTTGTTTGTTTGTTGTTTTTGTTTTTGTGTGCTGGGATTAAAGGCGTGCACCACCACTGCCTGGCATGGGCTCTGTATTTAGCGCCATCTACTGGCAGTGACTTTTTTATGTTTGTACAAGGTAAGAATCAAATTTCAATTTTCCCAAGCAAATCACATTGTCCCAACACTTTCACCATGTTGTCTTCTGTCTGTCATCTTTCAACATCACAGTCTCTGTCCTTTCTATTTGATTTCACTAGTCTATGTCTCTGCTATGATTTGGAGAAATGTCTTCAAAGGTCCTTGTGCTAACATCTTGGCTCCCAGGGTGCTACTGCTTGGAGGTAGTGGATCCTCAGAGGTGGGTCCTAAGGAGAGGTCTGGAGGTTTCTGGGTAAAACTCTGCTTTCTGGTTGTAACATCAGCTCCTGTGATCTGTCACGTGACCCACCATTGACATCCAATGCCCCCAGCAGAAGCCCCAACTCATGGAATCATTCAATTCTAGACTAGACTCTCAGAACTTGTGAATGATATAGGCCTTTTCTCTTGATGGTTAATTATTTTGGGAATTTTTTGAACAATGAGACAAAGCTAAAATAATACTATCTCTTCACAGACTACCCTGCATTAGTTAACATAACTTAATATACTATTACCTCTTAGACTACTTATTTTGAAACTTGTCTTGTGTATTCATGATCCCTTGCTCTTCAATATTAAGTTATAACAAGTAGTACATACTTAGTGGCTCAAGCAACAGCAATTTATATTCACACAGCTCCAGAGTCCAACGTGAAGGGTTTGATTCCTCTTTGAGGTTCATGAGAAAAAAAGTCTGCTTCAGATGAGCTTGACTTAAAAATGCCATGTTCTCTCCAGAGGGTCTGTCTTCATGTTATCTTTTCTTTATCCTTGTCTATTTTCAAATTTTCCTTTTTTTTTAATGGAGATACTTTGACAGTGGAGTAGTGGCACCAAAAATGGGGCATCATGATTACCGGATGGAAGAATCAAGTTGGCAGAAAGACTAGACGTTCCTATCCACCCAGACTACAGAAACGAACAGAAAGCACAAGAAGAGATTATGAGAAAGTAGTTCCATGTAAACATCAGGATCGGAACTCAGGTGGTCTGAGCTCTTGAGCTCCTGTGTTCCCTGCTCAGCAACTCCGTTCTACTCTTGAGACGGCCATTCCCCCTTTATAATACTCTGCCACTGTCTCTTTTCACCATCAAATGTTCCTGATCCAGCTCATTGTTCCAGGATACAGGAACCTGGGGTTTTCTGCAGAGGTGCTTCAGACTCAGATCCACACTTACTAAAACCACTAGTCATGTTGGATGGGGACCTGTCCCAATGACCTCACTGCAGCTGTATCACTTCTCCATTGACTCTTTCCCTAAAACACTAGCATTCTGAGGTGCCATGTGTTAGAATTTAATACAGAATTTTAAGGAGAACACCATATAGCCAACTATACTCTGTGCTGGATAGTTTCATGTCAACTTGACACAAGCTCAAGTCACTTGAGAGGAGGAACCCCGGAGTGAGAAAATTTCCCCTTAAGATTAAGTTATAAGCAAGGCTCTAGGGTGTTTTCTTAATTAGTGATTAATGGAGAGTTCAGCCTATTGAGAGTGGTACCGTATTTAGACTGGTGGTCCTGGGTTCTATAAGAAATCGGGTTAAGAAATCCATAATGAGCAAGCCTGTAAGCAGCATCCTCCCTCCACAGCCTCTGTATCACTTCTTCCCTGCAGGTCCCTGCCCTGTTCGAGGTCCTGTCCTGACTTCCTTCAGTGATGAACAGTGATTTGGAACCATAAGGCAAACAATTTTTTCCCCTCACAAGTTGTTTTAGTTGTGATGTTTCATCACAGCAGTGATGACACTAACTAAGACACAGCCCATCAAGTTATAGGAACACCTTGGGTGGGATTTTATTATTCATTTGATTTGAGTTGAGGCAATGGAGGGACTCTGTCATCCTGTCTTAAAAATCTGTGATCATATACTTAAATCTTGAAAGCCTTTCAGCAAACATCCAGATTGTCACATAAAAATCTTGCATATATTTTGATATATTTATATTTAGTCTTTTTCACTTTAAGTGCCATATACAAAGAACACTTTTAGAATACATGCAAATATATTTCCTGTTTGTGCATGGTTTTGTGTGTGTGTGTGTGTGTGTGTGTGTGTGTGTGTGCACTGTATGCCTCTATTTATGTCTTTCTCTCATCTCAGAGTAAGTGTCTCACCCTGTGTAGCTATAAAAATCTCAGTGTAATTTTAGGTATCTGAGCTAACACCTCAGCTGCTTCTCCAGCCTCTTCTGAAGTTTACATTTAAAATGCCTCTGCTGCTTTCTAAACCCAATGCATAAATTTATTGATCCAATTTGTGAGGTGGACTTTTCCATTCCCAAGCCATCATAAATCTTGAAACAAATAATTTTCTGTGTAAAAATTATCTCTGAATAAATTAAAGCCGTAGGCAAATACTTGATGGCCCAGGATGTCATTCAGCTCATAGTTCTCCAAGCCATGCTTGCAGCATCTAAAGCAAGGCTTCAGCAAGACTCCACATTTCCTCCTGTGAGACCTGTGCAGCTGCTCACAAAGGATTCCTGCCAAGAATCTGTGAGTGGCAGCGTACTAATTTGACAGTAAGTAACCGTTTCAGTGAACGGTGAACATGCAAGTATCTGTATCAATTCTAGTCCTCTTAAATTTTTTTCTTAAATTAAATTTTATTTGATGTGTATATGTATTTTGTCAGCATATCCTCTGAATTCAGTGCCTGGATCTCTTGTTGTCCTGTGTGCTGGAAATCCTGCAGCTTTGGATCTGCAGGACTGGCCCTTTCATGTGTTTCAGCAGATCCTAGATGAAGTAGATGTTGGGGTAGGCCCCAACTCAAAGCCTTGGATCTGGGCTAAAGAAATTCATCAAAATCAGTATAAACCACAGCAGGAAGCGAGGTGGGGAAGAGCTTCTCAAAGATTGTAGAGATGCAACCTCAGATTACCACTGATCTCCTTGGGTTTTCACTAGAACCTGCACGGAAAGAACCACAAGGAAGGATGGGTGAAAGACCCAGGTATATGTTGCTTAGTAACCAGAAATACCTACTGAGAAGTGTGTCCTTAAGTGACTTTGTCATGAGAACACCATAGCGTTTGCTTACATAAACTAAGATGGTGGGTGATAAAATATCTTTGAATCCTGCCATTGACCTCAATTTCACAGTGTAAAACTACATATGTTATATGTGAAATTACATTGAGGTATTTTAAAAATATATCTATCTGTAGTGATCTCTACTCATAAAAGAAACTGTCAAGAAATTATGAATCATTTGTGGAGTTGTGCATGTTTTAGAAAGAGGTAAAAAAACAAACAACATCTATAAACAGACTATTTTGGTAAATGGGCTGCGTCAAATACTGAGAATGAATTCTATGTAAAGACCACATCCTTTCAAAGTTATAGCTATGTGATTTCTGGAATCTCAAGAGGAATCAACCTCTGTCTATTCTCCTCTTTGCATTGCCTTGTTTACAGTTTGTTTCTTCTGTCCTAGACCTGGATGTTGATTTCATCTTCTTTCTTAGAGTTGTACATTGGTGCTCATTATGGAATTTGGTATTTAGCCTTACCAGTATTTATTGCTGGTAGCTCTTACAGATTTTTTTTTAATTAGGTATTTTCTTTATTTACATGTACATTTTCCCTTTCCCAGGTTCCCCTCCAAAACAAACAAACAAACAAACAAACAAAAACAAGAACAAACCCCTTTTGCCTCCCCCCTCCCCATGCCTGTCACCCCACCCTCTCCCACTTATTGGCCCTGGCATTCCCCTACACTGGGGCACAAAACCTTCACAAGGCCGAGGTCCTTTCCTCCTATTGAAAAGTAGAGTTTTTCAAAGATGGAACTCAAGTGTCAGGACACTTGAGTTTGGAGACTGTGGAGCTACCATAGCCTCATTACTGGACATGTCTCTAAGTGTCCAATGCAGGACCACTCAGGAGTGCATTCAATCAACATGTCCCTGTAGATTCTAGTATCTCTTGGTATCTTCCCTGTCATGATGATCCTCTATAGACGATGTCTTCTTTCTCTAAGCTCTTTAATAAAGGCCCTGTTATCATACAAAATACAGTTTATATACATTACTCATCCTATTACACCAGCAGTCTTGCAAGGCCAAGAAAACAAAACAGAGGAGTGCTAAGTCTCTGCTTTAAACAATTCTGTCTTGGTGCTTTTCTTAATCCTCAGTAATAGGCAAATCCCTGGTAGGTAACCCCGGCTATTGAGACTCACTTAAGAATTTTTTTTTTTAATGGAGAGGTATATGAGTGCCATCAAAATCAGATTAAGGGAATGAAAAACTTGCTTCCACTATTAATGGATGACTCAAGCTACAGAATTAATTTTAGTAGCAGGAAAGATGCTTGGCAAGAAGAGTAGCCTTTAAAGAGTAACATTTGGGTGAAGCCAAGACCTCTTGATGTTCTGCATGATGAGGATATAACAGCTCCACAATCTCCTAGTCCAGGAAAACATTATTTGCATAGATGTATAATCCAATAATCAACCTAGCAAGAGTGTGGCGCTGTACCTAGAGAAAGGTTGCAAAGGATGGTGGCAACTTGATTTTGTTCTAGGGGTGGTCAGCTGAGTATTGGATGCATGGTTGGGAAGAGACATAAGCATTGCCAGACTCCCAGGCAGTGAGGCCAAAGTCCTTCTCTTCCACGTGTTGCCTCAAGGGAGCTTTGATTGCCACATTTATTTCTTTTTTCTGTCCTGGGTATATCCCAGGCACCTAAATCTGGTGAAGCCATGTGGGTAGGTTTAGTGAGTGGTTTGGAAGCAGAATAGTGGATACTTCTGGGCAGCAACATTTAAGGTAGGTGTGATTTCTGATCTTTCTTTAATGAGTTAGGTAGCTGTGTGTCGGGAGCAGAGCTTTTAAAAGGAAGGAGCCTGGATCCCTATTTGGTATGTGTCTATAGGCTGCGATAATAAATGAATAGACTGGATGGCTCATGGCAGATCGCCATTTATGCTTCATAGATCTAAGATCCAAAGTTCAAGATTAAAGTAACACCAGAGCTGAGTCCTGATGAAAACCCTCTTCAAGGTCACAGATTGTTCAACTTCTTGTATTTTTACATGTCTTCTTTTAATTCTCATTCAGGAGGGCTTTGCCTTCATCTCCTGATTACCTGACAATCCTACTTCTCAACACCTGTGTTGGACAGTAGGCTCTCAATATAGGAATTCAGGGTAAACATTCAGTCCATAGTAGAAAGTGGACAGTCTTGAACAGATGTCTAAGCAGATTTAATGAATATGAAATAAACATTTATTTGCAAGATCACTAAGACTTTAGGGTTATTCATTAACAAAACAATTCCCATTCTCATACTGAATGTTTCTATTTGTCTATTTCAGTTTGTGCACAGCCTGTGGCCATAATAAATTTCTTTTCTCTGGACTCATCAGGAAAGGAGGAGTCACACACTAGTGAAATTTCAATTTCCCCATTAGACAAGCACCCTCCCTTACAACCTGGTAGCACTTGGGAAGCCCCTACGAAATTTTTGCTCAGTCTTGGAAATGCACAATATTGTGATTACTTCTGTTTGCAAACAGTCTCCATTTAGCATATGGATTACCTATTCTAATATTTTAGCCAAAATTTTGAACTCTGATCTCATTCCTGCTTCTGGCTTCATAGGCTCCATGCTGAGGGCAGTGTTGGGAGGGAAGCATGGACCCTGCTTTACTAGTGTTCATCTGTCCCTGCTCAATCAAATCAGTCTACATACTCTGCCCCTTGTTTGCATGAAGACATGTATATGGATGGTAGTAGGGGTTCTTTTTGTATGTTTTGCTGGATGCCTTTCATGCCTTGTCAGTGATGAAATTGGCAGTCCTGGATGAGCCTAATGGATAATCAGAGTTAACTCTCTCTTGGCTTGGTATGCTTTTGTGTGTTCTTCAAGGGTACTAATTTTTACTTGCTTCCATTTCTGTTGACCAGTACAGATACATATTTTTCATTGGGGTAAGATTTATTACCATTTTTTTAAGCTTTGGATATTCTCTTGTTTCCCTGGGTGGTTCTATCATGTAGGACTCAGGAAACTCTACTGCTGCCTTCTCATGTGGCCTACAGATGGCCTATAGGAAAGATCTCCCATCATTTGTCTCTTCAGAGTACAGATCAATCCTAATGCACAAGTACTCTTCTGATTCTGGGCCTCTGATTAGCCAGCTTTTATCTGTCCCTGTTCTGAGGCCTTAGCTTTCACTTCACTTTTGCTTCCATATGCATTAATCTTTGTGACAACACCCAGCCTCAGTATCTACTCCAAGAGGTGCTATTGAAGATCATCTCAATAGACCTGAAGTGAAAAGACTGTGTCTACTTTGCTTCAATATTGAGGGGAGTATAGAGACTTTTAGAAAGACAATGTGTCCCTCAAATATCTTTCTCTATCTACTTATTGTCTACTTGATCTTGTTTTTAGTCATTAACATGGCTGACATTTTAAGATATCTCTATTAGTTTCTCGGGGTCATTTTTTAAAAACAAATTGAACTGGTATAGTAGGAGCCCCTGAAGAGGGCAATTTGCCTCAGGCTCAGTTTGGCATCCTGGTGTATGTAATATGGGTATTTTAAGTGATATAAAATAAAGCAATCAGTCCATTCTTATATCCCATGTATGACACGAATTTTAGATAATTATTTTATTCATTGCTTCTGAAATTAAATAATTTATGGGTCCATGGAGAGTTTTATTATGCTTATCGGTTATGGTATACCTAATGAATTCATGCCTTTGAGTAGAGTGAAAACATGTGAATCTTCTTATTCCAATAGCAAATGATTTCAAATTACTGCATTTCAATAACATCACAAGAAGAAATTAAGGAAAATTGGATATTGAGATTAAAGAAAATATGACATATGGGGAGATATTTTTTTAAGTATATACATTTGAAGAATCTTCTTGGGAGGAAGTGTGAAAACTATTTTTTGCTGGGGGCAGAATCAGAAGGCATCACTGTGGACCTCCAGCTCATAATGAACTCTTTTCTGGGTAGAAGTGTGCCCGAGACTAGTTTGCCACTGGCCAAGCTCATGTCTCCTTTTCAGTGATACATGGTTTAATGAAATTGCCTCCTCCTCCACGCCCAGAAGTGAGACACCCAGTTCTTTAGCCCCATTCCTCAACAAGGCCTGTTTGTAGGCATAATGTTTTTATATACTGTGTAAATTGTTGTCCTTGAGTTATTCGAATGCTGATTTCTCTGCCCCCATCTCTTATTTCAATCCTGAACACAGCATTGAAGTGCTTATGTCTAGAGTCTTCTGTCTCAAGTTTCTGTAAACAATTCTTATCATTTATTCTCTGCCTTGTTAATAAATGCCATCCAGTGGCTGGGCAGAAGAGAGAATAAGGCCAACTAGAGGAAAGGGAGAGGGAATGAGGGAGAGTAAGATCAGCCAGGAGGATGCAAGATTAGGAGCCATGAGAAAGATCATGGATACACATCTGAAGCCCAAAGAGCCAGATAAATAATAATACACAAGTATCATGGGATTGGGCTGGGTGGTAGCCAGATTAGCACAGAAAGTAAAAGTAGATCATTTAACAACTCACCTATTGAGAAGTTTTAAATTAATGTTGGGGTTTTTTGTGTGTGTAATAATTGGGGAATAGTATAATGTAAAGAAATGTAGCCACTGATTTAATTCATTGCTTATATTTACATTAAAGCTAATTCATTTACATTGGTGCCCATACATGAAATAAGAAAGTGGGCTTCACAAGGTGGGTCTTGTCATCTCCATGAGTTGTACACTCACACTCTGTGGTTGCCCTTCCACGGCCTCCAGTTAAGTGATGAACTTTGCCCTACTTATAGTCCTATATTATTTATATCCCTCAATGCTTTCCATTTCTCATTCTTCCATAAAAAGGCAAAGCAAAGAAGCAGCTGTTTTTAGAGAAAATGTTAGAAACATTTATCTCATTTTTATGGCTCATTTCATTAACTAGCTATTTACATACCACCTATTGTGGCCTGATTTAAATCTTTGATCAGAACAATTATTTACAGTTGCAACTCTCAAATGAATGCTTTCATAATCAACAATTTGGTGGGGTCAGGTATAAAGTTTTAATCCCCTCAGAATTAGAATTGGATCATTCTCATTTTGATTCTCCTTTGTTTCAATATTCCCAGGCTCCCAATTTACCTTTGACTTTCTACCCTGCTTATTTCTTTTCCCCATAAAACATGCTGCTATCATTTTATATAGTTGTCAGAGGACATGTCTCTGTTCTCTTTTACTCCCTTCCTTAGTAACCATTCAGAAACCTACTCATGGGAAGAGTGAAAGTTCCTATAGCATGATTAGATAGCTGGTGAGTCAGCTCAACAGGCTAAAAGGTTGAGTATTCACATTTCCAATTTGGACATCTCAATATTGTTACCAAGATTACTACCCGAACCTTGTCTAAACGGAGCCCTTATAGTGTCATATCAGGCATTAGTGAGGGGACACTTTCATTCCCAAATTCACACATTTGCATAAATGGAGTTTAATGGTTTGGGCCATACATGTTTCAACAATAAAGTAATTTGAGTAAGTATTAGATGCAGAGAAACAGTACATGAAGAAGTGACAAGAGTTGTGTGGGCCTTTGTTAGTCACCCTGAGCCTTGCCATTTATGATCTGTATAAGTTTTCTCACCCTCCTGGGACTCCCAAGATGGAGTCCCTGGTGTGGCAAATGCTGTAGCTGGGGGTTTCTCAAGTGCATTGAGGGGATATGAAAAACAACCCTCTGAGCTCTATGGAGGTGGAAAGTTTGTCTTTGTACTTTCAACATCTATGTGTTAATCAGCCTGCTGGGAGCATGTGTTGGGCACATTGAGTGGCAAATAGGGGCTCTACAGGTTGAGCTTCCTACTGATGTCAATCTTCAGTTGATGAGATCTGATCCCAACCACTGAGTCTGGGGCGGGGCTTTGCTCATCACGCATGAAGCAAGCCTCCAGCAGCCTACACTTTCTAGCTGATCATTGTCTCAGCATGCCCCATCCCCTCCAAAGCTGCCTGTCAGGCTATCTAAGCCTGGGGGAGCTAGCATGCTAAGGTCAGGCCACCAGACTGGTTTGTTTGTTTGTTTGTTTGTTTTTTTATTATTATTATTATTTCCGAGACAGGGTTTCTCTGTGTAGCCCTGGCTGTCCTGGAACTCACTCTGTAGACCAGGCTGGCCTCAAACTCAGAAATCCGCCTGCCTCTGCCTTCCAAGTGCTGGGATTAAAGGCGTGCGCCACCGCTGCCTGGCAGGGTGGCTGAGTCTTAAAAATGACCCCTCTCTAAACAATGCCCAGCCACTACTCTCCAAATCATAGTGACAAAATGGGCTTGCTCAGTACTTTTGGGCCATCTGGTGGAGGGACACTGTCTCAAGAGAAATCTGTGAGTAAATTTGAGGCTTGTTCTGAGGGTCGGACTGATGCCTCTCTAGGGCCGCGGGATCTGTTTTGGATGGGGCTTTTGCTTGCCCTCCCTGCACAGGGAGCTGAGCAGTGGGAACTGTGCTCAGCCATGTTGTCTATCTTAGCCGTTTCCAACAGTCTCTTGTCCCCCTCATGAGTTTCCACAGTTTCCCTTTTCTTTCTAGAATATCCTAATCTTTCTTATACTACTTTTTCTTAACCCAGGTACCAATGATTGGAGTTTGTCCTCTTCCATATTACCTGAAAGCCAATCTCCTCCTATATTTCTTGTATTTTGCAATAAAAAAGTTAACATTTTCCTACTTATCATGATTTGCAATGTATGCACCATTGATTCTAACTCGAAATAGTTAGTTACATTTGTGATTCAACCTTTTAAATGTAAAAATGGAAAAAAAATCATTAGGAAAAGTCTTTTTTTAAATAAAAAATCTCTCTACCATCTTGACTGGCCTGGAACTCACTGTGTAAGCCAGGCTGGACTTGAACCCATAGAGATCACAGCAGCATTTGTTGGGATCTGAAGCTTTTGGTTACTTTTTAAATTTTTCATACTTGTTGGAGGAAGTGTGTCCCTGGGGCTGGGCTTTGTGGTTTCAGATGCTCATCCAGATGTAGAATTCTCAGCTACCTCCCCAGAACCATGTCAGCTTGCAAGCTTCCTACCATGACAATAATGTGTTTGCAATGGCTTAGGTGTGTTAAGAGCATGTGGTCATATTCTATCTATAGAACATGGAAACAAACTTTTTAGGATCTTTTCAGCTCATAAGATTTTCCACATTATTTACAGAAAGTAGTTTTAAATTATTGCTGAGAAAGCTTCCCTATGGAAGAACTAATTTTTAAGTGATCCATTAGTTTGTGGATATGCACACACCGCTGTACACATTTTATGATAGGAACATATAATGAGAAGTGAATGCTTAGGTGACGTCTTCATTGTGTAAGCATTATAAAGTGTGCTAACACAAACCTAGATTTCATGGTTGTAGGAACATCCCAGACTGTTCTCCCACAGACTGAGATATAATCCATCAGCCCATGTGGTGTGGCTTGATAGAATCAAGGGTTGAGATAAACAGGAGATATGAGAAGCTGCTGCCCAGGCAACACAGATTTCTATCTTCGTGCTAAACTTTATCTATTGCTTCTCTGCCTTTTGACTGACATCAAATTTAGTAAATATCATTTGTAAATAAAAGTAAATGTTAGTAAAACAATAAAATTATAGGACAATGAATACAAAAGACAGGTTTTTAGTCAATTAGCATTATCACATTGGTGTGTGTGCCACTCTTATCTGAAGGGCAGTGCAGTAGGTTTGTTTACAGCATCGTGATCGTAATTACATGAGCAATGTGTTGTGCAATGTTGTCATGGCTACAATGTCACTAGGCAATGTGTATTTTCCAGCTCCATTATAGACTTAAGGGACTAGAATTATATGCAGGTTTTTGTTGATCAAAATGGCACTGTGTGGGCAAAGATTGTGTGAGCTTGTGTAATCAGACATAGTGCTTGTACAGATGCATTACTGTCAGTGACATAGTTACAGTTCTAAGTATCTTTTTAAAGAGAAATGCACCATGATAATTGAGTCAGAAATGTTAAAATTTCTGAACTGTGATTAACACAGTTCCATTAGTATAGGAGACACACTTCTCTACTCTTCCCATAACATTAGAAGGCTTGACAAACCGATGTTCTAAGACATGAGTCTCCTTGTTTTCTTTATTTTCAAATGCATGGCTTTAATTTAAAATTGTCCACCAACTGGTCACTTTTAATATGTTTCTATGAGTAGTCCCTGTCTGCAAGAATAACAGAGTATCATTAATAATGTCAGGGATTGGTGCTTGCCCATGGGATGGGTCTCAGTTTGGGCCGGTTATTGGTTGGCCATTCCTTCAGTCTTTGTTCCATCTTTGTCCCTGCATTTCTTTAAGACTGGACAAATTTTGAGTCAAAAGTTTTGTGGGTGGGTTGGTGTCTTTATTCCTCCATTGGGGTTCCTGCCTGACTACAGGAGGTGGCCTATTCAGGTTCCATGTCCCCACTTTTAATCATCTTGGCTACGATCACCGGCATTGACTCCTGGGAGCCTCCCCCATCTCAGGTCTCTGGGACTTCCTAAAGATTCCCTCCATCCGCCCCCTCCCAACTCCCAACAGCTTCATATTTCCATTCATTCCCCAGGCCCTCTGGTTCTCTCTCTTGTCTCTCCCCACACCTGATCCTGTCTTCCTCCTCCCCTCCCCCTCCCCTCTCCCACTCATTACCCTCCCTCCCTCTGTCTTCTATGACTATTTTCATCTCCCTCCTAAGTGTGATTATTACTTGGTTATTATTACTGTAATCATCATCTACATGAAATAACTGATTTTCAAAGAAGCTGAGTAGTTTATTCATGGTGACACAGGTTTTGGGACTCTAACAAGGACTGGGTGACCTGACAACCTGTAGTCTGTACACTGTTTCTGCTGAAAAGGGGACCATTGATCAGGGCAGATTCTAAGCTTAACATTCATATGACAGAGGATATTTGCCCCATTCTCCCACTATGATCAGCACTCAGGACATGAAAAGCCACAGGATGTGGATGCAGTGACAAAAGTTGATTGGTTCTTGTTTCTGCATTCACAGGCTCCTCAGAGACTGCTTAGGAGTCAGGCAATTTCATCTGTTCTGTCTTGTACTGGGCAGCTCTGAAAAGGGTGTGATTGAAAATATCCAAGTTACAAGGAGAAATGGAATTTAATCTCTTCATCAAAACATAAACAGTCATGGCAATGGTCAAGTTGGGAGCAAGCACAACCTATGTCAAAAGCAAACCATGAGGAACTGGACCCAAGGAGAGATGGCAGTTTTGGGGACAGAAAAAGAGAAAGATTTAGATGTAAATGCTCTGGGTGGAAAGCAACAGAAGAACAGGGATTTAAGATATCCTGGAGAGAAGATGATACCCTCAGATGCTGTTAACTGCTGTCTTGAGTGAGTGGCCAACTGAGATTTTGAGAGTCTAGAAAACACAATTACACTAGACAGGATTTGGTTTGTTAAAAACAAAAGGCTGCCATGTCTCCATTAGCTTTTTTAGTACTATATTTTAAGTAACCAGAACACACATAGGGTTATTAATCCTTACTATTTGTCTCAGGCCATTGTATTCTTATGGTAGTTAAACTTGATACCAGAGTGGCCCTGACACTGCTAATATTGTTTCCATCTTGTCTCTGGACCACAAGAAGACTGGTCCTCATTGCCCTGACATTCACAAACCCCAACCATCAGGCCTGATGCTCTGCTCCTAGCATTGGACATTGTACAGAGCTAAGCTTCAAGGTGAGTAAAGGTCAGTTGACATCAAAGTAGGCAATTGTGAAGATCCTGCCCTCAATTTCAATCATTCTGGTCATTAGAATGTCTGTATTTGGAAATAAGAAGGTACCAGAGGTATGACTTTTGAAAATGTAGTTTATTGGTTCAGCCATCACATTATCTATGAATTATTATTGTTAATTAGTCTTATAGTTAAAAGGCCTCAAGGCTTGAAGAGGACATATTAAGTCAAGAGTGAGAAGTCTCGGCATTGCGAGCTTATGTTCCTTTTGTTCCTGCTCTTACTCTCTAGAAAATCCTGAAACCAGAACACAATTCTAATTAAAGTTCACCTTTGCCTCTTTCTTCCTTTTCTACCTGTGATGTTGTTGACAATGACACCTGGCACAAATTAGTATGACAGGCAAAGCAGGAGACACAATGGGAGAATTGTATCTGTGAGCTGGGGAGGCACTGGCCAGAACAAAATACAAAGACAGGCTCATCACTTTTTCTCCTTGGCCATTGTCCTCTCCCTCACTGCCTCTTCCCTGTAGTATGGACATTCAATGTCTCCCTCAGGGCTATGTGTTGTATAAAGACTGTGCCACACAGTGTGGCTGTTGGAGGGGAGGCTCTATTATTAGGTCACCAAGGCATGCTTTTGAAGGGGACCATGGGAATGTTTCCTTGTCACTGTGTTTGGCTTCCTGGTCTTGGGATGAGCATGTGCCTCCTACTTCCTGCTTCTTGGAGGTTGCTCACTGAGCTGTCTTCACTGTTGACTCCAAAAAAGAGGAGGACTGCAATTCTCAAAGTAAAGATTCTTAGCAGGGACCAGAAATTCACAGTAGGACAAAGTCAATATATCTCAGCCTACACTGGAGGACAGTGAAGTGATCCAAGGGACTCACTTACCTAAGGTGAACAGCTAGGTAGACCTTGGGCAGCCATATGCTCCAAACATCATGCTTGTCTCTATTAGGACTCACAGACTTTCCTCCATAAGGATGAGATTAATGCCCTACTTCTTATCTCTTTCCATCTTCCACAGTGTTGTTCCTAGTGTAGAGGACAGTGCCTTGTACTGAGCAACATTTGAAGAAAGAAGGCTGAATAGTCCTTTACAAACTCACTCTTTGAGAATGCAGCCTCCCCTTTTGTTCAAGGACCCTGTTCCAAGGGCTGTGAGGAAGACTGAAGGGTTTTCTAGACAGAACTCTGTGTCTTCTTCTACTCATTATTTATTTAGAACAGCTCTGCTGGGGTTTTCGGTACCTGAGTGGGTGTGCATGTGTGCTTATATGTGTGTGCATGTGTGTGTGTGGATGTGTGCATTAGTATGTTTGTGTGTGTGTGT
>JADRCD010235675.1:32193-66150 GCA_019843815.1 Montemys delectorum
GAAGGGAAGGGAAGGGAAGGGAAGGGAAGGGAAGGGAAGGGAAGGAGAAGGGTAGGGAAAGAGGCCCAGTCCAGACAGGATGTCTATTGAACAAAGTCTTTAAAAATTGTGGTAAAGATGCTGAAATGTAGCTCTTCATAGATTTTGGCTTCTGGGAGGGGAATGCAGAAAGTTTCAATTTTCTAGAAGAATTGGCCACTGGAAGTTTGACCATTCTCCAATGAGTACATGGGCAACACAAACTAAACTTTGTGGGTTTTGTTTTGTTTTTGTAGAGGGCTGAGCAAGAAGGAGGGGGGGTGATGGACCAGGGAAGCAAGCATGACTGGGGTATGTTGTATGAACTTCCAAATAAATAATAAATTATTTAATAATAATAATAATAATAATAGAAAGAATTATCTACAGTAGTAGGTTTCCAAATTACTTCACAAATGGCACTGATGGTTAATTGTCCCTCCACAAATTCCTTTTCTTATCCCTCTCTTTCCTACTCCTCTCCATTTAATTCTCTCATTTCAATGCCAATCTCTAATGTGCATCTCTATGTAACTATCTAATTCTATTTCCCCATCCTTGGAAGATGATCCCCTCTCCCTTCCTTTACCCTATAGCTAATCTCTGTGGATATATAGATTGCAGCATGCCTATCAATAGATTCAGTGCTAACATCGACATATAAACAAATACACACCGTATTTGTGTATTTGTCTTTGGGCTCTTGTCTGCCTCACTCAGGACAACTTTTCCCCCTAGCTTGATCCATTTGCCTGTTAATTTCATGATTTCACTTTTTGTGACACCTGAATAATATTCTATTCATGTTGATGAACATCTAGGTTGTTTCTAATTTCTGGCAACTATGAATAATAGTTCAGGAATGAACAAGGATGAGCACATGTCTCTGAAGTAAGAGGAAGAGTTTTGGATATATGCCCAAAGGTGGTATAGCTGGAGCTTGAGATAAATCTACTCCCAGCGACTCAAGGCAGCATCACTCTGATTTCCATAGTGGTTGTACGAGTTTACACTCCCACCAGCAAAGTGTTCTCCTTTCCCCATATCCCATCCAGCATGAGTTGTCATTTGTTTTATTTATCTTTGGCCATTCTGACTGGTGTAAGATGAAATCTCAAAGTAGTTTTGATTTGCATTTCCCTGATGACTAAGGATGTTGAACATTTCTTTAAGTGCTTCTCAGCCACTTGTGCTTCATCTTTTGAGAACTCTCTGTATAGTTCTATACTTCATTTTAGTAGTCGGTTGTTTTCTTGTTGTCCAATATTTTGAGTTCTTTATATATTTTAGGTATTAACCCTTTATTGGATGTGTAATTGGTAAAGATCTTTTTCCATTCTACAGGCTGCTACTTTGTCCAAATGATGGTGTCCTTTTCCATACAGAAGGTTTTCAGTTCCATGAGGTCCCATTTATTAATTGTTTGCCTTAGTTCCTGTGCTATTGGTATCCCTGTATCAGTGAATTCAAGACTATGCCCACATTCTCTTCTATCAGATTCAGGGCACCAAGACTTGTGAGTGTTCTTGATTTATTTGGACTTGAGTTTTTTGTAGAGTAATAAATATGGATCTGCAGTCTTCCAGTTTGACCAGAACCATTTGTTAAAGATGCTGTCTTATTTTCCAGTGTGTATTTCTTGCTTCTTTGGCAAAAATCAGGAATCCATAGGTGTTTGGATTTATGTCTAGGTCTTCATTTTAATTCCACTGATTAACATTTCTGTTTTTATGCCAATATCATACTGTTTCTATTATTATAAATGTGTAGTACAACTTGAAATTGTGGTTGGTAATACCTCTAGCAATTCTTTTATTCAGATTATCCTTTTTGTTTGTTTGTTCTTTTGGTTTTGAGTGTGTATGTTTACATGTGAAGCTGAAACTTGTCCTTTCAATGAGGAATTGTCTTGGAATTATGAAGGGGATTGCATTGAATCTGTAGATTGCTTTTGATAAGATTGTCATTTTCATTGTACTAATTCTAATGATCCATGAGCCTGAGTGATCTTATCATCTTCTGATATCTTCTTCAATTTCTTTCTCCATGACCTTTAAGTTTTCATTGTACAAATCTTTAACTTACTTGAATAGAATTGTCCCATTATTATTTTGAAATATTATTTTCATGATTTCTTTCTCAGTCTCTTTTTCATTTGTATATGAGGTTACTAATTTTTGAAGAACATAAACTCAAGTATTACCAAAACCAAGAAACCAAAGATTTAAACACCTTTTCATGTTTTTTGTAGATTATTTTTGCAGGAATTATTAAAAAATGAATTCACCCGACAAACTCCCTTTCCCGCCGGGACATGTTCTAGTTCTGGTACCATACAGTCCAGCCACAGTACTTTGTCCTGGCAGGCTCTTGCTATTTTCTCCCAGCTAGCAGCAACATCTCACACACATGCAAGCAATGCCTTACACACCCCTACAATCATTCATCTAGCAGCTAGTACCAGGTAAATCATGACTCTTAGGGCTTTATTTTCCAATCAGGTTTATATAATAATAAGATCACAATTTTACAAGATGCCAATACAATAATTTCAGAACCAAAGAATAAAGACAATATTTTAACCCAATTAATCTATTTTGTAAAAACCTTAGCTTGGTTATATAACCACACGGGGTCTGACTCATCATCATTCTCTTCGTCCATGATCCAGATCTCTTCCTCCTGCTCTCTGACCTTTCTCCTCCTCAAACTCTAGCTCTACCCCTATCCCTGTCCAATCACAGGCCTTTCACTGCCCTAAAGTGATTGGACAGAGAAAATATTGCAACAGATTATAATGTTAAGTTAATTACATTGATGGTCACTGAGGTAAGAACAGAACTTTAGCTCTGCTGCTAAAAAATTCCTTCCATGGGATCATTTCAGAAGAAGGCAAGGGAAAATTGTAGGGACCAAAAGAACAGGAAGTTTACTGTGAGACTGTTCTTCCTGATAATGTCAGAGAAGCTCTATCAGCATGGCCTCCTAAAAGTCCTGGACAAGGACAAAACTGGTAGTTGTGTTAATGTGGAAGGGAGAAACTTCCTGAGGCCTAAGCCCTAGACAAAAAACTATAGGCAAGTAGAAGGTGCTGAGATAGGGAGAGACACTCTTACCCAGGAAAGAGCCCCCAACTCATTATCTAGGATCAACTGGTCAGCCCTGAAAACACAGATACGAGTAACATTATACAGATTGAGCAGGTGGTATTTATGTATTTAGTAATATATAATATATATTTAGTATTCAGTTTAGTAAATATATTTATAATATATTTTATAATGTTTATATGCATTATAAAAATTCTCCTCTCCCAGTAATGATAGAGCAAATAGATTTTGAATGCCAATAAGCACAGAGAAGATATAAACAACATAATCAGTAAGATTGACGTAACTGACCTTATCAAATCTCTTCATTCAGAATATATATTATTCTCAAATGCAATTACATACTCACCAAGATGGAGCCTTTTAGGTCAGGGCATATAATACACACCAACAAATTTAAAAGAATTGAAATAATAAAAATGCCTATTTTCTCATTATGTTGAAGTTGATTGACCTAGAGATAATAGGAAAATATTTTTTAAACCTGTAAAAATGGAAATTAAACATCACATATGTGGCTTAAAGAGCAAGAAGGAATGCAGAGGATAAAATGCTAACATGTGTGTGAAAATACAACTAACATGTTTGGATATATGTGATACAACTAAAACACTACTAGAAGGGAAATTTGTGACATTAAATGTATACAGGTGGTTGGAAAAGCCCTGATCAACCATCTAAGCTTCTATCTTAAGGAGTAGGAAGAGAAGAACACAGACACTCGAAGGTAATAGAAAGAAATAGAACACATGAAGTGAGAATCTGTGAAACACACATAAGTTAATAGAGGATTGCCTAAAGTGAAATGCTGGTTCTTGGAGATTACTCCTAAGAACTTAGGCAAACAACAAAGAAGCCATGCATGAACAATGCTGGCATGGAGTGACATCATCTCTATAACTTCTACAGACGTTAGATCAAATGATAAGGGGCGATGTGAGCCAATGCTTATCAATAGTGTAGTTTACACGAGCTAGTTGTTTCAGGCACATGGTTGATGAGTGACCACAATGTGACAAAATCAAGGATTTTTGTTGGGGATGAAACCGTTCTGCCTTGATTGTCACATTGATTTAATCTACATCTGTCTTGATCCTAAGAGCTATGTTCTCCTATAGGTGCTTGTCAAAAGTCTGATTTTTTTTTTTTGGTAGAAATTAGCTCCCACAGTTTGAGCCACTCAGACTATTTGTAAATCATCTTTTCCGCATGTAATCATCACATGTACCTTTTCTGTAATTTAGTGATTAAAATACAACAGATATCAAAACAGTTATAAAATTCTTGCCATAGGGATCAGAAGAGACTCTGCAGATATTTCATGCAATTTCATGCAATGTGAAATGCTGAACTTTCCCCCTGGAGTAGATAAAGCACATTCTGGGTAAAACTGCTGAAGATTAGAAAAAAGGATAATAGTGTTTTACATATATTACTTTTAACCTATTTTTTTAAGTTAACACATGTGGGACATTCTAATGAGAAGAAAAATTGAAAAGCAAAAGTCAAAAACATACCCCTTTTGGCCGGAATATCCATGACCATCTTACAAGGCGGCTTGATCTTTGAAGAAAAGATCTCAACTCAAAGATGTGTGTACACACATCACTTCTGTGGGTCTGATTTCAGAAGATGTGTTCCTGTTCATAAGAACCAAGGCTCAGAATCCCATAAGGGACTAAAAGAAAATGTGTAACCCTCATCTATACCTTGTCACAGTAAGTTTGAGAAAGCCTTGTGTGGCCTAATAGGAAATTAGCTATTCAAAATTATGAAATCAGCATATACCTTATCACAGTCTACTTTTACAGTGAAGACTCATATTTTAAAACTTTTAGATTTTATTATTTTATGTATCTAAGTGTTTTACTTATATGTATGTATGTGTACTACTTGGCCAACTAGTGCCTGCAGAGATCAGAAAAGGGTATTGGACTCCCTGTGACTAGAGTTCCAGACAGTTGTGAACCACTATGTGGTGCTGAGAATCTAACCCAGATCTTCTGCAAGAGAAACAAGTGCTTCTAAATGCTGGCCCATCTCTCCAGCACCCAAATTCTCATTTTGAATGAAACATCATCTTCTTGATATAACTTTACATTCATAGGCAGATGCACAGTCACCAAGGGACTTGAGAGACTACTCCTGAATTCTGCAGTTGCCATGTTTCCCTACCAGCATGGCAGTCGCCCCTGCAGACACCACCTGCACCTTTATTTATTTGTTTGTTTGTTTCTATTTACCTTTAACTTATAATACTTCCTCAAATATCTGTATTCTCAAGATTAGTCTATCACTGAAACCCCTAAACTTCTATTGGAATCTCTTCGGGTCACATATTTATGAAATAGATCACAAAGATGTTGGCAGCACTTTCCTGAAAATGTTCATTCAGGCATCCACTCCAAAAAGAACAGGCCAGCATCTCAAACCCCTAACATGTAGTGAAAAACAGATGCATCCCCAAATTAGAAGAGTCTGCTCTAAAATCCGATCATCAGGACAACAGCTATTTCTATGATTCTGATAACTCTTGATCTATATGCCACTGACAAATCAATAAATTGTCAGGGCATCTCTGCAAATTGAAGAAATTTTTAAATTCTTAATATGTTCATGTTGTACCGCCTCTATACATTTTTCCTAAATTAATGCTTTTCTTAGCATATATGTATACATAAATAAGTACACACATATATACATATATTTAAAATCCATGTAGATAAGTATAGGAAATATTTGCTTCTTTCCTCCTAGAATAAAATATAATTTCTTTCATAAGCTTATAGTCCAGTAAAAATGGGATCCAATGTTGCCAATTTAGTTACCTTAATCATGTGAGAGACTTTTAGTTGATTTAGGGAAAGCACTATCATTTTATACTTCCCACCCAATCTTTTCTTTATCTGATACAGCATCTTAGTTTCTGGGAAGCCCTCAGAATCTCATGTCATGACAATGGGATAATTGTGGACACTCCCAATTCCTCTGTCATTGGGGATATCTTCATGCTGCTCTTGGAGACATGAGAAAGATATTGTTTTCTAGAATCAACATTCTAGTGTGTAGTTAGTGAAGCATAGAATTTACCTTTGGTCCATCAGCCAGGGAGCTTCTTGCAGCATCTCCTCTCTACCCTTGTAACCACAGCGGTATGAGAACTCCCATGGGTACTTGCTGCTGTACAGTACAAGCAAAAAGCCTAGAAGAGTCATCCATCATTCCAAAGCCCTCTAATTTCTCTCAGTGTGTGATTACTTTCACCCATCTCTTTGGAGTGGAACCCAGGGAGCATAGCGATTGATCCTCACAGGTTGTAGTGAAGATCAATACCTACTGTTTGAGTTAACTAAAGTGTTTACAGCAGATTGTTTGACACATTTCCATATTGATATGAATATAATGTATTGAATTCATAACCAAATTAGCTACTTATACTTTTATGAGAAAGAATTACATTAATATTTAAAACTGTTCAGAAATATTGAAAAGCAGATTCATTGTTTTTTACAAATATAAGTATTGTGTGGATGCCTTGCTATCAAACAATCAAAGTATTCTTCTTTATGTGCCTGCATGCTCTGGAGGAAAGTGAGACTGATAGTTGGATTTATGATACACAGGTACAGTCTCCAGTGAACATACACAGTGTCAATTACCATACTTTGCGGTGACCATTATGGAAATAGTGCATTTGGGAAGAGAAGCTCAGTTGATCAGGGCACTCAGAGGCATCCACTTCAGCTTTGCTGTTGATTCCAATTCCACCTGTCAAAAATATGTTGTTTTTCAACTCTATTTTGTGTAGCATGTTGATAAGAACAAGGTGAGTGCAAAAAGAAGGAGAAGAGGAACAAGAAGAAGAAGAAAAGGAAGGGGAAAGGGAAGGGGAAGGAGAAGGAGAAGGAGAAGGAGAAGAAGGAGAAGGAGAAGGAGGAGAAGGAGAAGAAGACGACCAAACCCCAAAATACAAAAGAAAGAAAACCCTCCCCTCATGATCAGACTTAGTCAGATTAGTCTGCTGTAACTGCTAGATTTAGGTGAAGTATATTGTTTTAAGAACTCTGTTACTGGCTAACAGATTGGAGCAAGGGAATATGGTATTTGACTAGACACCCTTCCCAAAGGATAAATTTTTGTGTGCTAATTAAAAGCAACAATTAAGGAAATGGTAATGCTTAAAGATGTAACTTGTCCCTGCAGGTGTCTGTAGTCCAGGGACACATCTGGTCACTTTGAGTGCTGGTTATGCATGCACTTCTAAGGCCTAGGAGAGCAATTCTTTGAGAATAGAATGCTTCTGTTTGGGCAAACTTTGAGCATAAAGAGAGCTTCAGGGAAGTAAGAGCCCCTGAGGTAGGAAGCGGCCAGTTCTGATCTTGTTCATCCTGCTCTCCTTTCAAAGCCTCAGGACTGTGTCATCATAGCTGGTACTTGCCTGCTTCTCTGTGGCACTCCACCTTCATCCCAATCTCTCTTATAATAAACCTGTGTAGAGAATCTGTAACATGACTTGTGAATGTTAAAATTGATAAAAAAAAAAAAAACAGCAGAAGGAAAAGAAAACTTCAAGAAGGCAAAATATGCATTAAAAACAATTCTTCCTTTACTTTGACACTAATAAAACTGTGTCAGCACCTCAGTTAGGGTTCACGAATTGTCTCAAAAACCACACGAACACTGGTTTCAGTCAGACAGGGATAATTTATTGAGGCCCAGGACTGGTCAACCAGGGCCATGGTCCAGATTTGGGAGCTGAACCATGACCCCAAGTTAAGATCCTACAATGTTTTAGAGCCCCAAATTCACAAATATCTGTGCCAAATTATTTCACTAATCAGGATTTGGGGATAGGGGATTTCCTTAGGAACATGTCTTTGTTGTACATTTATCCTGTTTCCACTGGTTGGGGTATTCAACTGTGGCAGGGGACTTACCTTGTCTAACATTCATGTCTTAACTTGTCAACCAGGATGGCACTTGTCTTGCCTAACATTCATTTCTAAACTTGCCAACCCGGATGTCAATTACCCATGTACATGTTTCTTTCTGCCAAGTCAGATGCCAGTTCCCAGGAAGATGTTGGGAATTTAAACTTTTCTCGACCAGTACTCAAAATGGAAGTCTTATTCCAACTAGTTTTTTATATTGGTGCAGGTGCCTCTCTTACGTTGGGGTTTATCCCAGGGGCAGCGTATACCATAAGAGCTTATACACAGGTGCAGGAAGTAATGTTGGGTGGTTGGTCCAGGTCCAAGCTTACTGTGGATAAGTATATAAAACAGTTCTACTGACTTCTATCATGATTGGTTTCCAAGGGCACAGAACATAACACAATATATAATCAATCTTGACACTAGAAAGTTTCCTAGTAACAGCAGAAACATATGAGAAAGTTTCCTTATGATGGCATGCTAGCCAGATAACAGTTACCTAGGTCTTAGCATTTTACATAGGCCTTAACATTTTACCAAGGCCGTAACCTTCCATGTAGGCCCTAGTACTTCTTTTTAAAAAAATTATTTATTTTATGTATAGGAATACACTGTAGCTGTACAGATGTTTGTGAGCCTTTCATGTGGTTGTTGGGCATTGAATTAGGACCTCTGCTCGCTCCAGCCCAAAGATTTACTTATTATTTTGAATAAGTACACTGTAGCTGTCTTCAGGCACACAAGAAGAGGGCGTCAGATCTCATTACAGGTGGTTATGAGCCACTATGTGGTTGCTGGGATTTGAATTCAGGACCTATGGAAGAGCAGTCAATGCCCTTACATGCTGAGTCATCTCGCCAACCCTCCCCCAGTATTTCTTTACGCAATCTTGTCAGTCACGTGCCAGGCACTGTTTTTGGCTTGTTGGTTTGGGGTTAGGGTAGGAAGCCACTAAATGACTACAGCTTCTAACAGGGAATATCAGTATTTTTTTTCTTCTTGTAAGCGATACCATATGGTGGATGATGGGATGCCCTGGATACAAACTGATAAGATGAAACCCCAGGTCATAGGGTTGGAGGTAGCCATAGTCTATGAAACCACAAGGGAGTAATGATGTGTGTTTTAACTTTAAACAAAGCTCATAACCTTGTTTGTGAGATCCTCAAGAAATTATAATTTCACTGCTATTTGGGGATTATCATAAAACCTTGAGAACTTCAAGTGTAAGGTATAGCCATGACCATTGTTACATTAACATTCTTGCTTGAAATATCTCTATAAGAAAGGAATATTGCCTTTATATAAGCAACCTTCAGAGCAAACATTAATTATACAGTTGTTAATTCGTAAAGAGAAACTTGAACTAGACTCTGGGATGAAACCTCTTTTCTCTTTCCACATCCTTTTCTATTTCCTGACTTCCTCTCTTGCCCATATCCCCCCACCCCAGGACTCTGGTCCCTTAGCTATAAGGGTTGATGATGGCTGAAGATCCAACAGAAGCTTCTTCAGAGTTGAGCAGAGATATGGACCCTGCCTACTGAGGGATCTATAGTCTTGATGTGTAGGATCAAGGGAGAGGATGGTAGATGATTCTGTCTTGGAGACTGGAGGGTCTTTATTCCTCAGCGGTCTTCATTCACTAAGAATCTCCTAGTTTCTTTGTCCCCTCCCTTCTGAAGCATCACTGGACTAAAGGAAGATCTGGTTTTTTGTTTGTCTTGACCATGGCATTCAGTAGAAGTCCAATAAAATCAATCATTTACCCCTAAAACATGAGGAGCTGAGGGAGACATCCTTCTTACCCTCCACCAACTACCCTGTGGCTTCACTGCCATGGTATTCTTCTATGCTGCTCCATCCTGGCTCTGATTCAAAAATGAACTTGTCTTGGAAAAGTGATCAGGAGCCCAGGAGAGTTCAAAAAATTGTCTTAAAACTTTTATCCCAACATGGCTGACAAGTTCACAGAGGCTATATCATGAAGTCCCATCAGCCTACTCTTTAAAATGTGTTTCTTTTATTTGACACATATTTAGCTGGGAATGAATTAACACAGTCTTAGAATCGCTTTGAAACAGAGTCCTTCAATGGTTATAGTTAATTGTTCCAAAACAAAATGCATAATGGGATGCTGAAGAGACAATATAGCTACAGCAGTATGTCTTGACTAGAAACTATGAATTTATGAACTGGAATATTTTTTAAAATCATCTATGGGTAAATCAATTTTCTAGTTGTCAAATATATAACAAAAAACTTAACTCTTGAAGCAGCTAGTAGAGCCTGCTACTGTTTCTGCCTGAGTCACACCAAGACTATGCTTCTTGCTCCAAACTACAAAGCTAAGAAATGAAAGCTGGATTGTGAGCATTAACCTTGTGAGTCCTTGTGTCTGTGTTTACATCCTGCTTAGCCATTCTGTAAACATATGTGTACATGAACCCATGGGGCATATCTATAGGACCATTAGAATATGATGTAGGTATAAATAATACAAATATTGCTTCTAGAATTTTCTCTTCCTTGGGTAACAAATATTTTCACTCCAAACTTCCTATCCCTTGCCTCATTTTCCTAATAAAAGTCACAGTCCACAGTGAGCCAGGCTCTGTCCTTGTCCTCAGCTTCTCTCACAAGGTTGTAATCTTTACAATATATGCTAAAACATGAATGGTGTCATTGGTGCTCCAATCTAGTTGTCAGCTGACTAGATTTAGAAATGCCCACAGGCATTAGCTAACATTTGTAAAGTATACTTTTGGGGATGTCTTGGAGGAATATCCATAGAGAATTAACTGAGGTGGAAAGACACTGAATATGGAAGGCACTAACTCATAGGATTGAGAAGTGAAGAAAGGATTTCTGTTTCCAGATCCACTGAGATGTGAGTGTGCAGCCTCTTGTTGTCACCCCTCCCTGCCATGGATAGACTATAGTCCCTAAATTGAGTCAAAGTACACTGTCCCTCCCTTAGTTTGCTTCTTGTCAGATATTTGATCCCAAAAAGGAGAAAACTGAACGATAGTTCTTCTGGGAAGTTAATCACAGCCTCTGGATATAACTTATCTCCAAGTCCATGCCCAACCTTAATGAAGTTCAACTAGGCTGAAAAGACAACTCCATTCTATCAAATAGGTCTTACATCTCCCTCTTGCTAAGCAGAAAGATATGGGCATATTTGAGATGGAGTTAAAATGATTTTTTCATCTAGAACATCTGGCTTGCACAATGAAAGAAAAGGAAGCAGCACATACTTTTGGATTAGGCGTGTAGTTTTAGAAAACACAGTGTATGTCTTCTGAGCTTTTAGCATGAGACTGGAATAGGTGGCTTGCGTCACTAAGAAAGAAAGAGGTAACTACAAGCCACTGTCCCTGAGCTGAGTTGGCTGCTTCACTAGGTACTGAGTATGACATGAGAGACAAAAGAATGACACTATGCTCCACTTCTTTAAATGGCATATTTTGTTTCAGATCTATATGACCTTTTCCTCTCCCTTTATATTTGTTACTATGTATTCTTTTTCTATAGAAACATCGTAGAAATAATTTAGTATGTATAACAGGCATACACTAAGTCCTTTCATGATCTTTACAAAATGCCTGTAGGGTTAATATTCTTGCCCTCATTCACTGACAGAAAAAGAACTGCTCAGGCACAGCCAGCAGCTTGCTTGAGATTACACAGCTAACTGGTAGCTGAAGGGTCTAAATCCAAGGCCCTTGATTAGATATCACTATACTCCTAATCCAAAAGTATGTGGAAAAGAAAGTTTTTCCATTCCTTTTCCTTTATACTTGATTAGATACTTGATTGATTAGTGTCTCAGTGTCTACACATTTCCTTGAGGCTTGTGTGTGACCTTATTAGGCAAAAGGGTTGTTGCATATGTAATTTGTTAAAATGCAGATATAAAGGAGTAAGATGCACCCCCACGTGGCCCCTGCCCTTCAAGAGGAGCTGAGGCACAGGGGCTTGCTCACAGGGAGAAAGCCACATGATGACTGGGGTCAGACTGATGGAGATCTCCAGTAATGTCAGAAACCAGGAAAAGCACAGAAAATTTAACATTCCCTATGGATTACAGGGAAGAATATGGCCTGGTTGTAACTTAGCTTCTAGTTCCAATGTAATACCATAACTTTCTATCATTTTAAGCTGTTCAATTTGTGGCACTTGTTACAGTACTTTTAAGAAACCATGGTAGCTAAGGATTTCTTGCCCCTAAAATTACTCATTGATATATTACTAGGTAGTTATTGTGAAAAATTATAGACATAGTGGTAGTAAGGTGACTTCACATTTATAAAGGAGATTCTTCCAACTACAAGATTCTATGCTGAGAAGAACTGCTTTTCAAAGAGTGTTTATCACCTCTCAGCTGTTGACAGACCAGTCTTTAGTCACCACACATGTGCTCATCCCAAACATACACTCAATATACATATACGACCTGACCCTGCCACCTGCAGACTGAGTTGCATGTTTAGATGGCACTCCTGTGTATGTAATTCATTTTGAGTTTCTTCTTTTAGCCTGTTTTATGTTTACTTAATTTGTAACTGAGCTAAAGATCCTAAGAAGCTACATAGAACTTATATGATCCTATCACCTGTTTATGTGGAGCTTTGCAAACAAAAAAAAAAAAGGAGAATATACCAGGAACTCATAATCATACATTCCAGAGGCTACCACTATAGACTATATATTTTTCCATTTCCTCTGCTCCCTCCGAAGACCAGTCTAGCAATTTCTACCTTTTAAACACATCCACAGATCTCACTTGCATCTTATACTCCTCTGTTGTTTGACCAATTCCACGTTTCATGGGATATGCTTTAAGGATAAGAACCTAGCCCGTCAAACTCAGAGTTCCTCTGTCTTCGCCCTTGCATTCTTCGTGCAAGCTCATTGTTGAAAAGTTACCTCCTTAACCCTCATGTCGTAGTGTCCCTTTGCACATGTGCACCAGCTTCCTCTGGTAGGACTCTAACAATGCTCAGATTTGTTCTCACCCCATCTATGTTTCTTAATCATATATATATAATTGTTGGGTCCCAGAATGTCCAGAGTATTGAGTGCACATTTCAAAGTATGCACTTTGACATAATTAGTGCTTTGAGTAAAGAATGATTATAGTCTCTCTGACCCCCTAACTTTCCAGTCCATCATTCAAAGGGAGCTGAATCAGAAGAAAGAGCCTTCTCTGAAGATCTGCCCAAAGATAACTCTCTGCATAGGAGCATGATCTCCATATAATCCCTCTTTAGAATCCTACCCCAAAGGAGGCAGACTCACAAAAGAAGGCCAATGTTCCTTTGTTACAGGCTTCTGCTCATCTGAGGCTTCTCCGGGAACAGGGTTGATTGCCCAAGACACTTTATTTTTGCATGGCAAGGCAATCTTCAGCACTAGCACTTGCTCATCATGCACGTGCATAACTTGTAGCTGTTTCTCCCCTAGAGTGCCCAAGCCCCTTTTCTTTTGTGGCTAGAAATGCTTTGTAAAACTTCAGTCATGCTGTGAATTCCTTCTTTGACTCTTATAACAGCCATACTCTCATGGGTAAGTCACACAATTCAGTGTCAGTATATTCCGAAGACTCCATTCTTGAGCCTTTGTAGGGTCCAGAGAGAGCTTTTCTCATCCCTGTACCAGTTGGGCTTCATGAGACAGAGTTCCTTCAAGTTCTGTTTTCTAATTCTATAATTGTGTTTTCAGCTCTGCTGTCTTTTTTGGCTCACTCATTTATTTGTATTTGTAGTTTGCAAGTTTTATTTAGCTCTTTCTAGAATTTGCCTTGGATGTTTTTGAATTCTCTTGTCTTTTTTTTTTTTTGCTAGTTTTATCTACTTTTTTTTTTATCCTTTTTACTCTTCTACATATGACTTTTGAACTCTTTATTGGGGCATTCTCATATCTGTGGGTTTTGAGATTGTCCAGATTTTCATTTCTTTCTCTTTATATTCCTTGTGTTTGTTTATTTAAGCTGTTGACTACATTATTGAATGTAATTTCTATGATATAAAACCCTAGTTGGGTGGCAATTGCACAGTGAGATCAGTACTTAATTCCAGGCAATCAAGCCTTCTTGGGCTCACTCCTTACTGGACAATGCACTAGTCTGTAACTGTCACTATTTAGTTTATAGATTTATCTATTTTCCTTCACTCCCACAAAATGCATCAATGCATTAAAATCATGTCTATTATATTAATATAGCTATCCATCTGATGATATTTCATCTGGAGGGTCCTGTAGAGTACATGCTTTTCCTCATATACCATTCTTCCAGAAGTGGACATCTATATCTATGCCTTTGACAAGTTAAAGGCTAAGGATTTTGATAGTCTAGAACCCTAAGGAATTTTGCTTCCATGTTCTAGAAGGATTACACACCTTGTGGTTCTCTAGGGCCATTCTCCACACACTCTATTTTTCCAGTAAGAGAAACAAAGGTTAGGAACAAAATAACTCTACCATTATAAATAATGAGTACTTATTCAAAATTACCTCAGCAATTGAAAACCAAAGACATGATTAGAACTTTGTGCTGGGAAGCAGAGCATTTATTTGTTTCTTAGTTTAATCTGGAAATTTGCAAATTAGGGTCAGAACCACATCTAAAGGCCACATCAAAGAGAAAGCTGACTTAACAGCAGGCTGTTTGGCCTGTACCGGTCACTAGGATGACAGGCAAGGGTTCCTTCTCCACATTTTAGGAACAAAACATAATCTTATCCATCTCAACTTTGGCTGGCACTTAGAAAGTAAAATCACAATCAACAGGAAGTGAAGATTGACTTATCTGCTGTTTTGGACTTGGACATATGGTTTCTCTTCAGGCACCATAGTATGTACTTTTTAATCACAGGATGTTTTCTCCAACAGTACATGGTTTATGTGCCTATAACCTTAGTATTGGGAGGACAGGGCAGGAGGATTGCCAGGTCGAGGTCCGCTTGGATATGTAATGAGGTCAGTACCAGACTGAGCCACATAGCAACACCTTGACCCAAAAATCTGAGGATGCCACTCAGTGAGTAGAGTACTTGCCCTGAATGTTCAAAGTTGTGGGTCTGATCTCTACTGCTAGATACAGGAAAACCAAAAGAAAAATAACAACAAAAGATAAAGTGAAGAGCCAGAGCTAGCACTCAGGAATTAGCTTTCTCAGACTGCTGTCAACCAGGTGTTCATCAACCAGGAAGAATTTTCAAAGCTCTCTACCTCCTCAAAAATACCCACATAGGGACACTAGGATTTCAGTCCATACTTTTTAGATTCTGAGATGATGAGGTCACTGTGGGTCATAGAAGAAGGAAGGAGAAGGATCTATCTTGTTACTGAAGACAGTTACTGGCTTCCTTGTGAGATACCTGTAGAAGGAACATAGAAGAACTCTATGAATTCTGCACACTACACTTATGTAATTAATGTTTGCTACACTGCCAGTTCCTAGTTCATGTCTAGAACAATGAAGGCACTTGAATAAATGCATGGTGATTGAATTAAAAATAAAGACAGAATGAGAACCATTTTAGGGGCAGTATTGCTTTTGTGCCACTAGATGGTGGTGTAAAACCACTCATGCACACAGAACCAAGGGCTTTCTGGTCTGCCAAGCAGGTTCATTCCACTTCCATCTCAATTTTTACGAACAACCTCAATGCAGATGCTATACAGCTTCTTCTTTCTGAGAATAGTTAGATCCATTTTCAAATTTTTGCAGTGACACTTCTCCTAAAGTTAGATACGCACTGAGGTGGTTTATGCAGCCCTGACACTAGGAAGACAGACACATCTATAGAACAAACTGTTTTAACCAGGGTGGTAGTATAGATTAATTATTAGAAAAGAAGGAAACCAGTGACTCTAAGATTTGGGTCCCTTCTTAATAAACTCATGCATGATTTTTCTTAAGTAGAAATATTCAACCTTGATTGTCAATGACCCAAGAAATCTTCCGAGACCTTTCTAACCATCAAGGTGTGGTAGTAGTGGTGGCAGTGGTATGTGTGTGTTATATATGTGTACACGTGTGTGGCATGTGAGTGTATGTCTGTGTGTGTGTATGAATGTGTGTGGTTTGTGAATATGGTATACATTTGTGTGTGTGGTATGTGAGTGTAGTATGGGTGTCTGTGTGTGTACATTTGTTGTATATGTATGTATATACATATGTATACACACATACATGCACACACACATGTGTGCGTGACATGTGTGTGTGCATGTATGTGTGTGGTATGTGAGTGTGGTATGGATGTATGGAGGTGTGTGTGGTATATGTGTGTGTTATGTGAGTATGGTGTGACTGTGTGGAGGTGTGGGTATGTGAGTTAGTGGTTGGATGACAAATATGCGAAAGGGGAATGAAAAGCAAGATCATCTCTTTCAATCATTTCAAGCAATTCAGTTCTATGTTGGGAAGAAGTCTGTTCCAGTTTCCTTGGAAATGTAGTTCTTCATTAGAAGGAAACTTAAGCAAGCTATGCAGCTCAGTTTCCCTGATGCCCCTTCCAGCTCTTATTTTTGTAGTTCTAAGATCCCCACCTGCATGGTTCAATTTTTCTCTCTTGTCTGCTCAAGTGCATACCATGAGGCTGTGGGCTTCCAGACCAGCCTAAAATCAGCACTCACCTTGCTCACCTGAAATCCCTCTTCTTTTACTCTGTCTATTAGCTATGGTTTCTTGACCCAAATCAAGTCACCATGCCAGGCAAGAGCTTTAGGGGAAGGACTGGGGAGACCCAGAGATCACATGGGACTAGATGTAATTATAGAGAAGAAAATACTGTCTTCTTACAATGAGCAAGAGGAAGTATGCATGCAGATCCTGAATGTCAAGGCCCTTGAGTGAGAGCTCACCATGCTAGGGCAGGCTGTGCACAGAGCCAGGAACAAAATGCACAGAGAAGGGGGCAGAGAGCAAGTGAGAAGATGATGGGAAACTATCAAGTATGTTCTGAGAGTTCATTATGTGCTAACTCTGGGGACGTAGAGAGGTCTGTAATAAAGTCTCAGGAGATGAGAGGCGGATGTGAAATTGGAGGGCTACCAGTTTATCCACAAGTATTTGAGAGTAGAAGGGATAAGATGCTAGGACAATTCAGAAGCCTAATGTTGGCTGGTTTGAAAGGCTTCCTGGAGGTGCTAACACCACCCAGAGACTAGAGTCACTCTTGTTTTTTGTTTTTGTTTTTGTTTTTGTTTTTTTTGCCAGACAATTATTATGCTCCATCAAGGTCCCATTTTCACAACTCAACTTTACCTCTAGACCTATAGTCAGATCTAGGGCTCATTAGGCCCCTAGAAGTAAGGTACAAAGTGTGAGTAATGAGAAGATGCGCTATATCCCTAAAGAACTTGATTTTTTTTTTAATTCACACAAAGAGACACATGGAGAATATGTGTGGGAATGAGTATCAAGCATGTGAAAGAACAATGCAGCTCACATAGTTTTAAAAGGTGCTGAGAGTTTACATGTTTGGCTTAAGGACTGCATCAAAAGATAGGCTACTGTGAAAGAGCTGAACATGTCTGACATGCCTTAGCTTAAGGTTGATCTTGGGATTCAAAAAGCTCAGAACCCTTAAAATAACGGCGTGGATTTGCTATGCGAAGCTTATTTTCCACAGTAGAAGGGTCCAAAAGATGTCTTGTTGATAATAGGATAGAAAACAGATTTATGGGCTGGAAGACAGGTCACTCAGGAAAGCACTTGACATGAAAGCATTAAGATCTGTATTTAATCACCAGAAACCATATTTAAGTGTGTCATGGCATGCCCTTATAATCTTAGCACTGGGGAAGCAGAGGCAGGCAGATCCCAGAAGTGTACTGACCAGTCAGCCTATACTAATCGATGAGTTCTAGGCCAACCAAAAGACTTTGTCTTAAATAGCAAAGATGATGAAACTTGAGGAATAACAGCCTGTATACACACACACACACACACACACACACACACACACACACACACGCACATTGTATGACAAAACTTTTTCTAGGAAGACCAACACATATCTACTCATCATAGATAGGGAGCCCATGATAAAACAAAGTATGGATATCCCCAAAGTCCAGCTTTGTGAACCAAGTTTTACTACGATTACTTATAGGAATATGGGGGAGGGGTTACTTAAAGGAGCAAAAGTAACTCAAACACAGCAGTGTCATCAAATCCTATCCCAAGATGGGTGACAACACAGGAGTCCTGGGGATCTGGATCACATTGCACAGCCTGCAGGCAGCTCAAAAGACTACAGTGTTCTTTGCAAGTGACTCAGTTGGTCTAAATCTCTTCCAGGCAGCTTGGCTAGTTTCTGCTTCTTCCAGGTATCCAGTCTGGTGTCAGAGTCTTCATTGTGGCTTCTCTTGTCTGACAGTGACTTTCAACAGCATCTATTTCTTACTCTGTGAAGGAAGGGCCTAGTGAATCCAGTCAGTTTCAGGGACTTCCTAAACTGTATTTAGTTGTTTGTCTTCTGGCTTAAGGAGCTCCCCTGAAGGATGGAATGTTTCAATCTTGGAGGAGAATGTTACACAACACACACACACACACACACACACACACACACACACACACACACACCAAAAAGAATAGAAGAAATTGATAAAGTTATTACACTAGCAGTGCTGAAATTAAAAAAAAAAAAAAAAGAAAGAAACTCATAAGATGAGCACCAAGCTGTATCTAAAGAGCTCATTACTACTACTTAATACTTTTCTGGGTATGCCAGACTTTCTAGTGGGGGCTACAGCTGCTTATTTGGATAATTAAAGTGTCATGGCATGATTAGGAGCCTAGATTAACTAGGGCCAATTGGCAGTGTGAATGTTATAGCACAAGCAAAGTTATGTGCATGATGGCTTGACATATGTATACATTTGGCACAAGTTAGTCACAGTGTTCTGAGAAATGACATAGATATGAAGCATACTAAGTTAGTTCTTGATTGATCTGCATAAGTAGAAAATTCCAGAATGGGTGAATAACAATAGCTATGCTGAATTATAGCAACAGAAAAATCATGGCCCATCAACAAATTTCCTTATTTGGACAAGTTTACAGACTCAGAACCATTCAAATAAAGAGTATGCAATGTCTTTTTTCAAGAGGGACCTTGCTACAATTACTAAAACTTTTATTACAACCCTTTTAAAAGTAAAGAGCCATACAGTCTTTTTCTAGAGTAACTGTGTGGAAAAGGAAATAAGACCTTTGGGAACCTGTTAAACATGAGCTCTGCATGGGCATTGATTCTGGAACACCATAAAAAGCATGGTGGTCCCCCAGTTAGGGCTTATGGACATCAAATGTTCAATGGAACCTCAGTTAAAATCAGAGTCATGGTAGGTCCCCAACCTCAGTCTGTGGCTATTTCTCCAGTATAGATTGCATACTAGTGATAGAAATTATCAGAAAATACACATTGGTTCATCCACCTGTGGAATAAGAGTTGAAAGTCAATGGAAGCCATTAGCACTTCCCCTTACATGAAAGTTAATTAACACAAACCAATATCATATCCCTAGAAGGATTTTAGAGATTCATGCCACCAGCAAGGATTTGAAAGATGTAGGAATGGTGATTTCCACTGCACCTCCTTTGAGCTCTCCTGTTTAGCCTGTGTGGAAGACTAATAGGTCATGGAGAATGACAGCTGATTATCAAGTAATGACTGTGATTACAGCTGTTGTGCCAGATGTGGTTTCTTTCTTTGAGCAGATTAGCATATCTCCTTGTACCTGGTATGCCCTTACATACAAAAATACATCTTTCAAATGTGTTTTTCTCTACATCTGTCCATAAGAACCACCAAGCAATTTTCTTTCATTTATCAAGGCCAGCAGTACATCTTTACTACTTTATCATGAGGTGATATTAATTCTCCAGCCTAGTGTTATAACTTGGTTCACAGGGATCTTGAATGCCTTTCTTTTCCATATAGTATCACAGTACTATATTTTACTGTTGGCATTATATTGACTGGACCAAACTAGTGGGAGGTAGCAACTACTCTTGATTTTTTGGTAAAGTGAGTATATTGAAGGGTGGGAGATAATTCTAGCCAAAATCCAAGAGTCCTCTACCTTACCAAAATTTCTAGATGTCTAGTATTATGGGTGATTACATAGATATTTCTTCTAAGGTGAAAAATATATTGTTACTCTTGTCTGAGATGCCACCAGGAGAGAAATTCAATGCTTAGTGGGTTTAGTTACATTTTAGTGGCAGCCCATTGATCACTCAGATGTGTTATTTTGGCTCATATACTGCATGCTATTAGTTATACGTGTGCTCAAAGCAGAAGAAGGCATGTCAATAGGTTCCTCTGATGTAGGATGTTCAGCCATTTGGGTTATAGGATCCAACAGACAAATTAAGTAGTACTTGAACTGTCAGTGCAGACAAAGATACTGTGTTGATGCTTTGGTAGATTCCTGTATTGGAATCAAATTGAAAGCTGTTGGTGTTTTGGAGAAAGGCACTGCTGTCATCTGCAGACCACTATTCTATGTTTTAGAAACAGTCCTTGTCCAGCTATTGCTCCTTAATGGATACTGGAGGCTTAGCAATGGACTAACAAAATATTATATAACTTGAACTGCTATGCAGGAACATCACAAGTAAATTACATGGAAAAGTTTCCCTGATGTCTATAGTTCTTATTCTTCTTGCAGTGCTTTCTAATCCCAAGTATATGATTATGGCCTTATGGGATATGCCCTATAAGTTGATTGAGGAAGAGAAGGCAAAGGTATTATTTACTAATTTGCTTATCCCAGGGAGAGGCACTATTAGGAGGTGGGGCTTTGTTGGAGGAAGTGTCTCGCTATGGGATTGGGTTTTGAGACCCTCCTCCTAGCTGCCTTGAAGCCAGTCTTCTCCTAGCAGCCTTCAGATGAAATTGTAGAACTTTTAGCTCTATCTGCACCATGCCTGCCTGTATTGCTGCCATGCTCCTACCTTGATGATAATGAACTGAACTTCCAGCCCTAATTAAATGTTGTCCTTATAAGAGTTGCCTTGGTCATGGTATCTATTCATAGCAGTAAAACCCCAAGACAATGAAGACAATGATACACAGACACAACACAAAAGTGGACACTCCTGAAGGAAATCTTCACAGTAGGCAGAACTCTAGGGAATGAAAATGATCATGCATTCTGAAGAAAATAGTTATTTATGTGGTTTATATTGACTGACTCGTGGCCAATAGCCAATGAACTTAGAATCCAGAAACTTGGAAGTAGAATGATTGAAAAAATGATGAAAAAGACATTTGTGGAAGGGATATCTTCAAATGACAGATATGAAAAGGTTGTATTTCCTGTAAATGCTCCTTAAAGCTAACCTCATTTAGCTCCTCAGAGGAGGAGCTAAATAATCAAGTATATAAGATAGATAATCTATTCTGTGGATGTAGTCAACATCTTTCCCTAGCCATCCTGTCATGGTTCAATGAGCTCACAAAGTGACCATAGTAGCTACGAGATGAATTCATTTATTATTGTTTTTAATGGAACTTTGGAACAAACCTAGGCAAAGTCTATCACCTCTACTATAAAAACTTCAAAACTCAGAAGTAAGAGATTGAAAATGACACAATAAAATGCAAAGACATTCCATACTCAAGGATTGTAAAATTAATATTGTGAAAATAGCCATTCAACCAGAATCAATATATGGATTCACTGTAATCCCAAACAAAATTATCACTTGATTCTTCATAGAAATAGAAAAATATCCTAAAATTCTTATCAGAGTATGAAAGACAATAGGTATGTCAATCAATCCTATGCAAAAAATAATATTAGATATATTATCAAGCCTGGTTTCAAGTTATTCTACAGAGCTATACTAATAAGAGCATGGTAATGAAACAAAACAGAGTATTTAGATTAAAGAAAAGAATAGAGCAACAAGACAAAGCCAGGTAGCTCTAGCTGCCAAAAATACATACTGAGCAAAAGACAGGCTCTTCAATAAGTGTATTGGGAAAACTGAGTATGCATAGGAAGAAGAACACAACTAGATGCCCATCTCTCTCCTTGTTTAGAAATCAACTGTTGGGGCTGGAGAATTATCTCAGTGCTGAAGATCATGCTCTGCTCTTGTAGAGGAGCTAAGTTTAGATTCCAGAACCCATGTTAGGTGGTTTACAATTTTGCCTGTAGCTTCACCTCCATGGGGTGTGCCTGCATACACAGAGATAACCACACGTGAACATAATCAAAAATAAAATAAATCTTAAATAAATAATAGTCAACTCTAAATGTATTAAACACTTTGCTATAAGATCTTAAATTATCGGAAGAGGGTCAGAGAGATTGTTCAGTCATTAAGAGCACTGACTGCTCTTGCATAGGTCTTGAATTCAATTCTCAGCAACCACATGGTGGGTCACAACATCTGTAATGGGATCTGATGCCCTCTTCTGGTTTATCTGAAGAAAGTGACAGTGTACTCACATACATGAAATAAATAAATAAATCTTTAAAAAAATCTATTGAAGGAGAAATTAAAATACTTCAAAATATAGGCATAGGCAAGAACTTCTGAAGTTTCAGGTACTCAAGATGAAGAGCCAAAAATTGACAAATGAGACCTCAAAAAGTTAAATGTAAAAGTATTTGTACAACAAAGAAAACAGCTAATTGGCTGAATAGGTGGTCAATAGAATGGGAGAATAAATTTTATATAATTATATAGCTTATAGAGGCTTACTATCTGAAATATTAAAAGAACTCATGATACAAACAGATGGTTCTTAACAGATGAAGCACAAATGACTAATAAACAAATGAAACAGTGTTGAAACTCATTAGCCATTCACGAAAGGCAGACTAAATCTGCATTGAGAGTCTAGTCATAGTCATTCAGAAAACAATTGCTAGAAAAAGCATGGGCAGAGGGTTTACTTTGACATTGCAGACATTGTAAACTAGTCTAGTCACTACAGAAATCAGTTTAGATGTTCCTCAAAAAAAATTAAAAAGTAGATGTACTATATGACTGCCTGTAGATATTTATTTAAGGATTCCAAGTCAATGCATCAATGAGATGATTGCACACAAATACTTAATGCAGAAGTAGTCACAGTAACTAGGTTACTTAGATCTTCAATAAAAGTAGAATGTACTTTTTAAGATGATTATATAATGCAGAGGTCTGAATGAAAATGGCCCTTATATATTTGGATGTTTAGTCAAAAGACAGTGGTACTGTTTGAAGGGATTAGAAGGATCGTGAGGTATAGCCTCTTTAGAGGAAGTGTGTCAATTGAGGTGGACTTCTAGGTTTCAAAAGCCCATGTTGTTCATTTTTTCTTGCTTTCTGCTGCCCAAGGATCAGGACACAGCTATTAGCTGCTGCTCCAGCAGCACGTAGGCTACCATGCTCCCTGTCATGATGATAATAGACTAGAAACCTCTGGAACTGTAAGCAATATCCCAATTAAATGATTTCTTTTATAAAAGTTGCTATTTTCATGGTGTCTCTTCACAGAAATAGAACAGTAGTTAAGGTAGGCATATATATGCAGACACAGACATAGACACAAACACACAAACACACACACATACACACACACACATACATGCAGTAGAACTTTTTCAGCAATAGAAAATGAAGTACTGTCATTTAAGAGAAAATGACAATTACCTGAAGATAATAAAATTAAACTAATTAAGCCACTATTAGAAAGACAACTGTCACATATTTTCTTGTATCTGGTTTCTATATTTTATATAAATACTCAAGATGTGGATTTATCTATCTATCTATTTATCCATCCAGATGTACACACTCACATACATACATATGTGTATGTATACATCTCACAAAAGTCAAAGTGAAATTATTTTTATCAGCAAGGGAAACTAACAGGAGGAAAGAATGATTTAGGAAGTATGGGGTAAAGCATGCTCAATGTATGATCTATAGTTGAACGTCTTTGCATAACAAAATCATTTAAAACCATTTCCTTATCCCATCTCTCCTATCTCCTTCTTACTTTCTGAAACTCCCTTTCCCCTAAGAAGTCCTCTTCCAGCTTTCATCGTGTGTGTGTGCATGTGTGTACGCCTATGTGTGTGCGTGTGCGTGTGCGTGCATGTATGTGTGTGTGTGCATGCATGCGTCTGCATGTGTGTCTGTGTGCACATGTGCACGTGTGTGTTTGTGCGCATGTGTGTGTGTGTGCGTGTGCATGTATGTGTGCATGTATGTGCATGTATGTTGGTGTGTGCATGTTTGTGTGTGTGCATGTACATGCACATGTGTGTGTGTGTGTGTGTGTGTGTGTGTGTGTGCTTACCACTGGTTTCATCAGAGTCACTTATGGGAGCACAGGGGGAAGGTTATTTATAGAAACATCGGCCACTTTTCATTGGTTATACCACTGATGGGAAAATGACAACTGTCCTCCAGGAACCATTAACCGCCAAAGGTCCCTCAAGGAGTAGAACCCTATAAAATCCTCTTCCCTCCATGACTAATTGTTGAACTTTTTCCTAATAATATGATTGCTATAAATTATGAAAGCAATAAATAACGAGTGTTTGATTGCTGCCCCATGTCTCTTTCTCCCTCTGGGTTCCCGGGTCTGCTGTGCATGCACCAAGCTGGCCTAGAAGGAATAAAGCTTAGCTGGGTGAGAGTGGGTGCAGCACAGGATCTCGAGTGCTGATGAGTGCATGGGCAATAAGCACATCCAGATCAGCTTTGGAGAACTGGTTCATTCATTTGAGAGGAGGGGTATTTATGTGTTTATGTCTCTGGGGAGGTGGCCAGGGTCTCTGGGGCAAGGTTTGTGTGGCTGTGTGCTATTGGCAGGGGTATTGAAGATGTCTCACCTACATACTCAGGGGATGTAGGATGTGTGTTTATGGGGAACCTCATAATGTCAAACAAGAAGTAAAGCCTGATAACTATTAGGGCAATAAATTCCTGCTAGGGTTGATGGTAGGAGAGCTGGCTTTATGGCACCAGATTAGGAGGGGGGAGGTAGCCAATTTCTGCCATTCTCGCGTTTGAGATATCTAGGTTGAAGCTCCCTTAACTAGTCTTCTGTAACCAGGGTCCCATATCTGACTTAAGCAATTGCATTTTTATCCACAAAAGCATACATTCAGAATACACACTCCACTAGTATAACTGGAATTGTGAATATTTTTCTGCTATTGCTCTTCTTATGTCCTTCTATGCTCTGCTCTCTTCTTTGGTTAAAATCACTAGGTTGCCATGACATGTTCATATTATCATCTTGTGCCTCTGTTACTAGACTTCAAAGCAGAAATAATGATTTTGTTTTAAGAACATCTTTCAAACTTAATATATACTCCCAAAATAAGCTATTGACTTGGTTTTGCTAACACTAAAGTGCTATCAGGATCACATCAATGACCATAATCTTGCAGTGACTCTAAACACCAAGAGGATGTAAACTATTTCCTGACTTGAACTGTAAAAATGAACTTCCTCATTTCAATAGAAATGACACACTATCAGTAACACCAAAATGTTTTTCCTTGTTTTTTTTCCCTGCCTTTTAGAGGTGGAAAGAATTCCAGAAGGTGTCTGGTTGCTACTGCTCTTTTACACTGAAACACAGTAATACCCACATGATAGAACAGTTCCCTTAAATTTAACCCAGAAAACCCTGGAAATATTGATCTTTCTCCTATCCAAGTACTGCTAGTAGTAAAATTTACCATTCTTGGTTAAGTCTCAGTAAAAATAAAATAATCTAACACTTTATTGAACTTGCTGCCGAGATAAGGTAACAGATGTGAATCTGTTATAAAAATTGACTGGAGATGGAATAGCAGTCATAATAAGGAGTATGGCTGTCTTAATGGCTTAATCTCCAACTGGTGGGATCATTATGAAGTTTAAACAAGCAAGCAAACAAACAAACAAACAAACAAGCCAACAGACCCAAAAGGACAGGTATATCAGAGAGGATAGGAATGGCTTATTCAATATTAGAGATGAGACATTAATACCAAAAGGACAGATTATTTTGACTTCCAAGGAAATTTTTGAGCAGGAAGAAAAGACTAAGTTGACAGGATATTCAGTTATTGCAAGAGAGACCTATATTAGCCAGCTAGTCACAAATCACAAGATCCTGAGTCAGGAGCAGGAATTGTTGAATATGGATTCCTTTTCTTTTAAGACAGAGTCTTGCTATGTAGCATTGGTCATGCAGCCTGTGCTGAGATGGCAGGCATGTGACACCAGCCTCACTGTAGAATACAGAATTTAAAGATGAGTGACATTGGAGGAGGAGATGGCCACAGGGATACCAATGTGTCATCAAAGCACCCCAGCCTTGTGTGAAAAGCTTCTGATTGAAGAGTGGCTGTGAGCAGCCATAGGAAGTCCTTCCTGTGTTTTACTTGCCACTGTGAGAACTATACACTCCTGGTGACCTCCATAACTGACAGTGTCTCCTCCCTGAAGCTCCAGGAAGACTCACAATTCAGAAGAACATTAGATTGACAGGAGACTTAAAACAAGGATTCAGCCACTGAAGATTCGGCCACTGCCTTTTGGGGACAAAGGATGCTTTCTGTGAGAATGTTTCCTGTGCAGTGTGAGCAGTTTGCCAGGATCCCTGGTCTCCTCCCAATGCAAACTCGTAAACGGTACCTCTGAGGTGGCAACCAAAATGTCTGTATACACCATCAAATACTCAGAAAGAGAGAGAAAGGGGGAAGTGAAAGGGGAGGGGAAGGGGAGGAGGGAGGAGGTAGAGGAAGGGAAAGGACAGGGAGAGGGAGAGGAAGAGGGAAAGAGAGAGGAAGAAGGAGAGGGAGATCCACTATCCTAGGACACTGCACTCAACCATGTAGCCTCATCTTGTATCCATAGAAAATAATGGTCAGGAAGAAAATTGCAGAGGATTTATGAATACTAGATAAGACTCAGTAAAAAAAAAAACTCATTATACTTTATGTATATATAGGGGAAAGAAAAGCATAAACTATTTAAGAATATTGCAAACAACATATTTATATCAAAGTTCTAGCTACAATCACTTCCAAATGCAAATGAGAATGTGAAGTGTCAGCCTCTGATGTCTTTACAATCAAATCTAATGCTTCATGTGGCTACCTACAACGCCAGCCAAGACTTTTGAGGATGATCCCTCCAAATTCTTAGAGGTACTGATCAGCAGGACCTTCATGTGCAGAAGCACATAATTTAAATACTAAGTCATTGTACAAAACAAGCTGGAGGACTGCAGAATTTGAAGCTGCAGATGCTAACAGTACAACCTTTGCTGAGACTCCCCCAAACAATGTTTATTTACTTGTTTTTATTAAAGGTGTGTGTGTGTGTGTGTGTGTGTATGTGTGTGTGTGTATGTGTGTGTGTAGTGAGTGTGTGTGGTATGTGTGGTGTATGTATGTGTTGTGGGGTGAGGGCTGTTCCAGAAAGGGTTTGTTCCTCTAGACTTGGAGTTCCAGGTGGTTGTGAGCTGCCGGAGAACTTATACTGGCAACTAAACTGGTTTTCTCTAGAAGAGCAGCTAGTGCTCTTCACCACTCAGCCATCTCTCCAGCTTTCTGTGTTCAATTTTACCATGATGAAAACAGTTTGCATATGCAAGCTTCTGCACATGGCACCCTAATGTAATGGGGTTCTAATGTATATATTCTCTCTCCATATCTCACTCCATATCAGACTCTCACGTGCTTGTAGTCATTTCATTTTTATTGCTCATTCAAGACCATTGAGATTTAGCATTCTGCAGAGAACCTGGACCAAGAGATTAGATGGCGCAGAATAGAAAGCTTTATATCTCCAGAAGCCGTTGCCCAGCAGATAGCCTGTTGCCCACTCACTGGACGTTTAGATCTAGGGCCCCCATCATGTTTCTTCACTCTCTCATCCCAGGCTGGCTGTGCCCTAGGCTGAGCTGGTCATGCTGGTTCCATTAATCTTCAGACCTATCTCGGCAGTTCAATTAGGCATTCTTCAGCCTTGCTTACACTCAGAGGCTTGCCCTGGAGAACTGGGGGTAATGTGCCTTAAAACAGGATTTCAAGGTTGTCTCTGAGTTCCTATACTGCCCAATATCTCTCCAAGAAGTTTGTGATGAGAACCCTCATGGGCAGTATCACAGTCCAAGTACCAAGGGAACCAGTAATTCATAGCACATATACCTTCCGTCTGTGGTGTATGAGAAGGTCTGCCTAGCTCTGGGTGAGTTTCATGTGGTCTAGAGAGGCATGAGACGTATCTCAGGTCACACACTACATTAGAGACAGAGCTAGGGACAGAATCTAACTTTTGCATCTGTGTCTCCTGGTACCACGCCCTGTGGAACCTCCATGTCTTGTCTTTATTTTCCTTGCCCATCTTCCTTCCTCCCATTGACGCACTCACCACAGACCCCTCCTGGGTCTTGCATCCTATCAGTCAGGAACATTGACTTGAACAGCAGCACGTCCGAGCAAGGTGGTGTTTCTAAAGCTTTGAGTACGTAAGAATGGAACTTTAAAAATAGATGCATTTTACTGCTGTGTCCTTGTGGAGAGAGCGGAGGCAGGAAGAGAGAAGAGTAAGGTCTATAGTAGGAAGCATCAGGGGGCTTTCTATTGTGAGCCATCTAGTCTCTTGGTCCAGGTTCTCTGCAGAATGCTAAATCTCAATGGTCTTGAACAAGCAATAGAAACCAAATGACTACACACACCTGAGAGTCTGAAATAACCCATTATCTCTCTAGGAAAACTGCAAATATCCCCATAGCTGGAAAGGCTTTTCAGTGGCTTCCAAATTCTAGTTTGCAATGGGAATCTGTTGACAGCCTGCTGAGCATACCAAAGCAAAATAATTTTAAGTCAATTGGCTTGATCTGAGGACTGACTAGATTGAGGTTAATGAGCACCTGGATTATCTCTGAGAAATGTGGAAACAGAAATAAGACTCCATAGTTTGGGCTTTAGGATGTGAACAGTGTCAAAGGGTGTGAGGAAATTGAACTATTTTACCTTTATTTAGTTGTGTGTGTGTGTGTGTGTGTGTGTGTGTGTTTGTGCATATGTGTGTGTTTGTGTAGGTGTGCATATGTGTGTGCATGGGCATGTGTGTATATGTGTGTTTGTGTGTGTGTGTGTGTGTGTGTTTGTGTGTGTGTGTGTTAGTACACATGGCATGTGAAGGTCAAAGAATAGTTTGAGTGTGCTGGTTTTCTTCTTCCACCATGTAGTCCGAGGGGTTGAACTCAGGCCATCCTGTTTTTAGCTGCATTTATCAGCTGAGCTATTTCTCCAACTCTAATTTTTTTTTAATTAAAAAAAATTCTGATGCGTTTAGGGTAACTTTTATTTAGTTAGTTTGTACTGTAAATTATCTCCTAATGGGCTAGTGAGATGGCTTAGTAGTTAAGGGCACTTGCTGATCTTCCAGAGGACTAGTTCAGTTCCCAGCACCATGTCAGGAGGCTCACAACCAGCTTCAGGGAATCTGACATCCTTTTCTAGCCCTTGTACCTGTATGCATGTGGTATACACACACACACACATCCACACATATTAAAGCATACTCCTGGGGCTGAAGAGATACTTCAGTGGTTAAGAGCACGTGCTGCTCTTCCAGAGGAACCAAGTTAGGTTCCCAGTACTCATGTTGGGCAGATCATAACCATCTCTAACCCTGTCTCCAGGGGCTCCAATTTGGCCTCTATTGGTAGCTGCATCCACATCACAGGTACATAATCCCAACACACACACACACACACACACACACACACACACACACACACACACACAAATATGTCTTAAAACACAAGCAACAAGCGAGGGAAATCCTCCCGTCCTTTGCTCCTCTCCTCTCCTCACATCTGTTCTGAAGGTAGATGGAGTTGTTCAGTTTGTCCTTAAGTTGGTACAGCACATCTACATAAAGGCCTTGTCATGAGTGGGATATGAAGGCCATAGACTTGCCCTGGTGTGTAGCAACCTGCCTGGGAAGCCACTTTTTGCTTGTCAAAAATGATGAGGCAACGCGCCGGAGAAAAGTACAGAGACTGGGAGCTGCTGACAGGCTTTCTTGAATTCAGGCTGTGGTCAGCACCACCACAGAAGTGTGGCCCTAGCACACCTCAAGGCTGAGTTACAGTATAGTCTAGAAATGAGGATATAAACTTACCCTACTCTGAGTTAATCCTGTTCGGAGCCTCCTCTGGGGGCCATCACAGACACATTCACAGGAGGGTGCCTGCTAGTATCTGTGTTTTGGCAGAGAAATGAGGGCTGATTAGTCCCTAGCTTATATCTGACAGTCTCATGTTTTGTGTGTGTGTGTGTGTGTGTGTGAATGCGTCAGATCTGACAGGCTTATGTTATATACGTGTGTGTGTGTGTGTGTGTGTGTGTGTGTGTGACTTCAACCAGCATATAAAGAGAAGAGATTCAAAATGCCTGAAATTCACATGAAATTATATGGTATATTTTCACATCTACTTTCTTATTTGAGCTCCAAGAAATCTCTGTGGGAAAGACGGAGTTATTATGTTTCTTATTTCATTTTGAGGAAATAAAGATTTCAAGAGCTAAGGCGTTGTGTAATGCTACATGGGTTATAATGCCTGAGCCTCTGTGCTTTCTTCTTCATTTGTTTTTAACCTATAAAATACCAGGTTAGGCTGGACATGGTGGTGCACACCTTTAATCCCACCACCTAGGAGGCAGAAGCAGATAGATCTCTGAGTTCGAGGCCAGCCTGGTATCAGAGCCAGTTCCAAGACAGCCAAGGCTATACAGAGAAACCCAGCCTTGAAAAAAAAAAAAAAGGTAAAAACAAAACAAAACAAAAAAAAGTTTAGTCTGATAGCAACAGTATTTCATCATTAACTTGTTCCAAATCACAAATCTAGAAAAAACTCTGAACCTAGATCTTCTTTCTCCAGCCTCATTGCACAAACTTTTAGACAACATTGCTCATCAAAGAGGATAGCATGGGAAGTAGTTGAAGACCCACAAATGTTGTTGAATGAATCTGGGGTAATAAATTCCACAAATGCTTCCCTTGTTACTGTGAATGTAAAAATCCAGGGTAGGCTGCATAGATGCTAGGGTTCTGCTGTTCTGATCAAAGGCATTCCCACAAAGCCGTATGCTGAGGGTCTCAGCATCAGGATGTGATGACACCAGGTGGTGGTATCTGCCCCCCTACAGCGTTGTCCCGCTGTTCCTTGGCAGGTAAGATTAGCCTGCTAGACATTTAGTGTATTTACATCTGGACCCAAAGACCTTAAGTTCAGTCTCTGGCTCCCTTCTTGAATAATACATGGAACAGAATCTTCTCTGCAATATTGACTAGACATCAACCTTGCACAGAACAGCAGTCAACCAAGTTATGAACTGGAGGGCCTCGCCCAAGTCCTAAATATCAAGTGACCTTGGAGAAGTCACGTGAACATATGAACACCAGTTTCCACACCTCCAATCTGATATTGCAGGTTAACTTATCTCTACTAAGTATTCTTGTGGTTTCCAACAGGTCTCGACAGCCTTCGAGAAGTCTTGCTTAACTGTGTTCTGATAGGAGTCGTCCTCCCCGTCATTTTGATTTGGTAGGTTGACACAGGGACAGGGCATGAGACTCTGAATTTAAGGAAGTGACTCTATGTGATTCTGTCAGGGGTAGTCTGTGGGCAACGAAGTCGAAAATACTTCAGAGCAGAGAACACTTCTAACTCAGTCCTTGTAGATATTTGTCTCTAGGAACCAGACTAAAAATGGGTGGTGGTTATTTGGCCATAAACTCCTTCTCATATCATCCTTTATGTGCAAATGATGGCGATCACTTCTGATTTGAATTTCCACCTCTACTACTCTGCCTTTTTATTCTCACCCATGATATCCTGCTCTCCACTACTCTATCCTTCATTTCTATGCATTACAATCCATCTACCTTCTTCCTCAGATTCGCAAACCCAAACCAGCCAATGGATGGCTGCTAGTTGTCTATAGGATGAACTTCCAACTCACTGAGTTTTTTAAACCCTTACCATGGCCATCCACACCAACTTTCTCCGTGAGTGAGTGTGGGCAGTCTTTACTAGAGCATGCATTTCCTTCTGCCCTCTTCTCAGTGTGCACCCCTCCTGCCTTCCACCTGCACCTGCTATGGTAATTCTGTTCATTTTTGAAGCCCAGGCATTGAGTCACCTTTATTAGAATGGTCTTTTTGACGATCCCTCTTGCTCTGCAACAGGTAAGTATTCCGTTAGCTGTAGCCCAGCACTGCAGCATGGCCATTTCTTTCTTCTGACTCTGTGGTGTGATTTTCTCCATATTCTCGCTCACATCAGGTGGCACTGGGTGGTGACTCCTAGCAGTGCATTTCTGTGTCTTCCAAAGGCTCTTTCCACAGAGGAGGGACTGCCTTTGGGTGTTCTGTAGTCTTTACTCACAGAAGGCCTCTACTGGGTAAACAAGAAATCTAGCATGTCTGGGCTAATTAACTTCCTACATTCCTCCCTGTTTGCAAAATAGAAGAATAAAAACAGGATACTCCTGCATCCCAGGATGTTATAAGAAACATTTTTAAATGAATAGTGTTGATGAGGAAACAAGTTGCACAGGTGCACCTGCTCTCTTAGATTAAGAATACTTCCTTCAAACGATCCATCCTGCAGGCTTTCTTCCTTCTGTGAAGGATTTCCTGACATCCTCAAAATGACTCATTAATACATTTAGTGATTGTTACAGAGAAGCAGGCAGTCTGTTAAGTAATTCATGTATATTGTTTTATCTAATTTTTACAGGCACCTTGCATCAGAGTCACTATTAATTTTCTTTTGTAACTGAGAAAATTGAATTTAAAAGGATGAAATACTTTAGCAAAATTGCCAACTAGTGTGAAGCCGAAGCACATTCACGCTCATTATGTTACCCTGCTTTGCTGTGGATGCCTAGTGTTTCAGGGCATTCTAGTAGTCACCAGCAAACTAATTGTCCGAGGAGACTAAATTTTTGAGAGGGGACTTCAAATGAGTTTGCATATTTGTATCCTCATGGTCTGGTACACAGTAGAGGTTCCCTGGAAGTTGAATGAATGTAGGATAGAGAGAAGAGAGAAATAAAACATAGACAGTGATATGACCTAGGTGGGGTCATGGTGACAAGTGAAAGAGGCAGAAAATAGAGGCAGTCTTTTGGCTCCTGTGAGAGAGGCTGAGTGGAAGAGGTTGACTGTAAGTTAACAATGATGCCTCTCCTTAGCATCGCCTACAGTACCCATAACCCGTATAGGCCTCTCATCAGAGACACTATAGCAGGTACTGCGCAGGCTTAGACCACTTGCTGACTGCAATCATAGACATCGCCCTTCAGCACTTTAAGAAGAAAGGGACTATATGGAGGATCTATGGGAACTCAGCATTTCCTCAGAAACTTCCTTAGAAATCTCACAACTGCCTGTGGATGAGGAAGCAGAGTTATAGAATGAGAGATAAAGAAAATGGCAGTCAAGACTTCTATTCAAGAGCCTGCATGAGGTGGACCACACCCCAAGGACTCCTAGAATAAGTAAGTTCAGAGTATGAAGTATGTAGAATCCACAGTGACAGGCAAGAAAAGTGTCAGAAAAAATGACTTTTTCAAGGAGTTATTAAGACTCAAGCTGACTTGGCTTGGAGAAACACAGGGATATTCTTTTACAAAAAAAAAAAATATGAATCACTAAAGGTGCAGAAAATGCTAATTGAAACCTACTGAAAGATACCAGGAACACCACATTTTCTTTGGAGTGCCAAAACAAACCCTAGGAACAGCATCCCTACTAAGGATGAATTCAAGGTATCCTAGGGGACGGGGAGTCTTTTCAGCAGTTGATGAGTTCTTTTTTTTATTAGATA
>JADRCD010235676.1:0-40169 GCA_019843815.1 Montemys delectorum
CTGCACCTGTCCCAACCCCCGGAGGAGAGCTTCTGCTTCTTTAACTTTTCCACTTTTGCCTTTGTCTTTATCTGAAGCTTCTCTTACTTACTGTCTCCCCGGCTAGCAGATTTAATTTTGCTCTATATTGTATTCTGGCAACGTTGTGCTCCAATCTGTACAGAGAATGAGATGCAATGTGGTTCACTAATGAGAAAATCTACATTGCAAAGACAGGGCCTATTTGTTCTCTGTTGCTTGAAAATTGTTGACCATAGGCGAGATCCTTTCTGCTTTTGCTCTGGTGCATGCAGACTGCATTCTTCACTCCTATGCGGAGCGGGGAGCGCTGAGATGTTAGGGGAGGGGTGTTGTCAGCTCACACAGATTGGACTTTTGATTCAAGATGTTAGCTCCGACTTGCTACTGTGTCACCTTAGAAGCTGGTGTCCTTGTCTCAGTGGATATTTGTAATTGTAATTAAGCAAATGATTCATTTGAAGTGACTCAACACTTTTGTTCAATTCACACTTAAAAACAGTAACTGAGGATATTGGAAAACATTTTCCATGTGACAAATGCCAAGTGCGTCTAAGTTCAGGGTTTTAATTTTTTGCTTGAAATAAATAAATTTAGTTTTATTTTTATTGGATATCTTATTTATTTACATTTCAAATGTTATCCTGGTTCCCGATTTTGCCTCCAGAAACCCCTTATCCCATCCCCCCTCCTCCAGCTTCTAGGAGGGTGTATCCCTACCCACCCACCCACTCCAGCCTCCCTGCCCTCGAATTCCCCTACACTGGGGCATTGAACCTTCATGGGACCAAGGGTCTCTTCTGCCATTGATGCCCAACAAGGCCATTGTCTGCTACATGTGCAGCTGGAGCTATGAGTTGGTGGAGCCTTGGTTGGTGGTTTAGATCCTGGGAACTCCGGTTGGTTGATATTGTTGTTCTTCCCATGGGGTTGCAAACCCCTTCAGCTCCTTCAGTCCTTTCTTTCAGTCTATAATGGGATGGATCCCCAGGTGAGGCAGTCTCTGGATGGCCTTTCCTTCAGTCTTTGCTCCACAGTTGGTCTCTGTATTTGCTCCAGTGAGTATTTTGTTATGCCTTCTAAGAAGGACCAAAGGACCCACACTTTGATCTTTCTTCCTCTTGAGCTTCATGTGGTTTGTGAATTGTATCTTAGGTATTCTGAGCTCTTGGGCCAATATCCACTTATCGGTGAGTGCTTGCCATGTGTGTTCTTTTATGGTAGGGTTACCTCAGGATGATATTTTCTAGTTCCATCCATTTGCCTATGAATTTCACGAATTCGTTGTTTTTAATGTTGAGTAGTATTCCATTGGGTAAATGTACCACATTTTCTGTATTCATTCCTCTGTTGAAGGACATCTGAGTTCTTTCCAGCTTCTGGCTGTTATAAATAAGGCTGCTACGAACATAGTGGAGCATGTGTCCTTGTTATATGTTGGAGCATCTTTTGGATATACGTCCAGGAGTGGTACAGCTGGGCCCTCAGGTAATATTATGTGCAGACTGATTTCCAGCGTGGTTGTACCAGCTTGCAATCCAAGAAAACTTACTGTCAAAGACAAGCTCTGACACCACAAGGTAAACTGAGGTAGGCAGTGAGGTGTAGCATTGGGATCAGTGTTGAAAGCTATGGCCAGGGTTAGCACTAACAGGGGCTGCCAGGGGTTGTTTCAGGTAGCGTATGGCAGACAGCAGAAACAGAAAAGAAGAGAGACAATCAAACACACAAGTACTCACACAGAATTATTGAAACAGCGGCAGGCTCCAGCATTTTATTTCTTCTCTTCATTCCTTTGTAAACCCCTTAAGACCAAGTTTTTCTATTTAGAAAGAAAATTACCTCATAGCCACAAGTTAAACAATCACCACAAAAAAAAATCATACAAGAAGAAAGTACACTAGGATTATTGATTATGTCTAACTAAACAATTCTCATCTACCTTTCTTTCCACAAGATCACTGTAACCCAAAAGCAATAATTTATTTTTTAATCATATATTAACAATGTGTAAGCAGGCCAAGTGTATAGTACCAAGTTTCTCCCTGTACATGGCTGAAGACAATCTGTATTTACTAAGGAACAGGTCATCTGTCTTATATCTCCTTTTTTTTTGTTGTTTTGTTTTGTTTTGTTTTTTCAAGACAGAGTTTCTCTGTGTAGCTCTGGCTGTCCTTGAACTCACTCTGTAGACCAGTCTGGCCTCGAACTCAGAAATCCACCTGCCTCTGCCTCCCAAGTGTTGGGATTAAAGGTGTGGACCACCATCACTCAGCTCTGTCTTACATCTTATTTTTGACATTTTGATCTGCTAGGCTTATACTCATAATAGAATTGTCTATTCTTTATTCATAAACTTTCTATTTCATGGTACATACCAAAACTTGTTATCATACCCCTAGATCACAAGACCAAGTAACTCAGGCCCAATATAGAACGGATATTTTCTTTGAGCATGAACTTGTCCCGGGCCCAATATTCTTGCTACTATGCTTATGTGCTTGTAAGGCATGAAAGCTCAATGTACTCCTTCTCTCAATGATGCAGCTCTTGCTGTTTGTTCTAGGAGGAAGGGGCAGCACATCTAGTCTTGATCCCGACACTAGACCTTCTGACAACTAGACTAACTTCCCCAAATTATGGAAATCCAAAATTTCCTAAAGAGACTTAAATCAAATCAGGAATTTCATCAGATAATGGATTCATCTAAGCAGCATTATCTCAAGAATGTTCATCTTCACATTGGTCTGCAGGAAACTTGACCAACAGAATGGACCATCACCCAAAAAGTATTCACATCAGTCTATAGGCAGTGAGGGTCTCCTGGTGTCCACTCACACCAAGCCAAATAAATGAAGAGTAATGGCAATGACAAACACGAGAAGGCATATCAGTAGCAAGAAGCAATCCTGTGATGAAGTCTCTGGGGCCATCCCTTTCCAGAGTGTACCCACTGTAGCCGGACAAGATGGCTGGCCATCTCCAGTGAGGTTACTTGTCCACTGTAGCTCCTCCTGCATGATGTCCACCAACTTTCAACTCAGGATCTGGAGAAATGGCTCAGTGGTGCAGTGCTTGATATAAGCATGAATACCTGAGTTCAGATTCTCAGCCCCCATTTAAATGCTGGGCTTGGTGGCATCCGTCTGATGATGTGATAGTGAAGGTAGAGACGGGAAGTACTTTGAGACATGTTTGCCATCTGGTCTAGCTGAAATAATGATCTCTAGGTTCAGTGATATGTCAATCTCAGAAAATAAACTGAAAAGTGACTAAGGAAGTCAGGAAGCCACTTGACATCAACCTTCACCTATAGGTGCATGCACATGACCACATACATTCAGAGACTCTTAAACATGTGTACAATACACACACACACACACACACGCACACACACACACAAATTCTGTACTAGAACTTAATATAATCTTATCAAGGCACATACTCAAACCATATTATTTTGTTGAATCACAGTACTCAGGTGTCTAGGGGCAGACAGGATGGCGTGAACTTGGACTTAGAAACTGCGATCATGAAAACTTGCTGTCCCATTAGCTTCCATGATAGAATGATGAAGGAATGACAATGTATGTTTCATAGAGGGGTTATTCAGGATGAACTGAGATAGGACATCAAAAGCCCCACTATATAGGCAGGGGTTTCTTTCTTTTCTGACATGAAAATGGTCTTATTTGGGATGAGTTTTGGGCAGCCCTTTTCAGGTTCTAGGATTTAATCCATAATTGCTTATTTGCTATGCACAGGAATATCCACTATTCATTTTTATTTCAATGGCATTCAAAAAGAATAGTCTGTTCTCTTTGTGTAGAGCTTAGATAAGAAAAAATATAATTTCTTAACTAAGATTCTCTATTAAAGCTGTGCACCAGAATAAGTATTGGTAGTTCCTGCATGGCAATGTGAATGGTATCTGATGACAAGTGAATGATCTTCTCCTTGTCAGCCTTCATCCTCCTACAATGAGCAAACATCAAAGACTATGCCCCCATACTGGCCTGGGCACCTTCCCAACTTTGAAGACGTAAATGAAAGAGATTACACAAATCAAAACTTATCTGAAATAGTATTTTGATTGCCATAATTTCAAATGCATTTTTATCATCTTGTAAGGTTAAATTGTACAATTTTGTTTCTACCTTATTTGAAAGTAATATGTGACTGATTGAATAGTCTACCTACATTAATCTCCGACAATGACAGCAGTTCCCACTTACTAATGATAAGTAAGAGCCAGCCAGCAGTAACCCCTGTCTATTATTATATAAATACTGTATACCACAGGCAGAGTAACACTAACCCTTGATGAGTAATGCTGTCTACTAAGCATGTGTATATGAGTTACACATCCACATTCAGAGTGGGATGAAGGGGTTTGAGAATGATAATATTTGCCCTCAGTTGTTTCTATTTTGTTTTCAAATCAATTTGCACTGTGGGATTTTTTTAAAGAACAGTTTCATGATGCGACCAAATATTTCCTGTATATCTAGGCTTTTATCTCTCTTCTGCATCAGCAGTCCTGAAATTACGCCTCACATTTGACCCAGAAGGACACTGAAGAAATCAAGTAATATCTGAAATGTCACATTGAAGAAAATTAAAGTCATTAAATATCATATAATAAATAAATGCATGATTTTCAAATATGCTTAAACCATTTGGGAGGCAGGACTTTGAGGACAGCTTCGTTGTCCTTTGATATGTCCAGTTAGTCTCTTCAATTATTAAATGATGTACTTGAATTTCCATCTAACTCCAGTCATTTCTGATTATATCTGCATGCATCTCAAAGTCCTTAACGTAAAACATTTTTTCCAGATTATTTTTCTCATTCATTCAATGCATATTTATTGAGTACTGCCCACACTCCATATGAACAAGTAAACAGAAGAAGCCTCTTCATAGCCCCTAAGCAGAACCTCAGAGTGGATACCATGACAATAAAGTATAAAGTGCATTAAAAGGAAATTTTTAAATTACAGCAAAAAGCGTTATATCCTCAGTTTGCAAAGATGACATTTAACTTTTAAAGGTTTTACACTGATATTCTACTGTTGGGAAGAAGCATAGGGCATCCTGGAAGCAACAGAGATCTTGAAAAAGTAGAAAAAGGAAGCTGTAAACTAAAAGGAAGATGAGCAGATAGCACAAGGAGCACCCCTTCGAGACAAGCGTTCTCTCAGTCTTCTGTCAGCCTACAGCCCTGACTCTCTGCAGCACTGTAGTCAAGTCACTAAAACTGAGTGTCCCTGCTCATCAGTTTTCATGAGGCTGATATACCCTTAGCTCAAAGGATAAACACCTGCTTACAACAGTATGCACGCTCTTTTAAAAGAATGAATATTTTGAAAAGAACATTGAAACTTGATATAAATAACAGGAGATTTATATGTAAGTCACTTTTCTCTGAAAGTAAAGTCACATTTGTCCCCATGAATGAAGTTACCCTTTGGTATCAAACTAGAACATTTTAAAGGTGCACATCAAAAACACACAAAACACACACACACACACACACACATATTTATATTTATATATATATGGTTATGTTAAGGAAAATGCATATGGGATATAATAAAGAATCAGAATATAAGACAATGAAATTATGCTACAGTTGTTGAAAACCAGTTGGGCAGCAATTGGTTTGGGAAAGGAGCTGATGTGAAATTACTCTTCAGAAATGAACTTTGTTTAGAGAGAGAGCACTGCAGCCAGGAGAGCCATGATGGACCTTTTGGATGGGAAGGCATTACAAAGAGCAGTACATTATATCAGAGATAACATGACAAGGCCTTACAGGTAGAATTAGGAGTCCCTTCAAAATCTAAAGAGAGTCTCCATTAGAAGGAGCCTATTCTAAGTAAGAGAGAAATGGCTGACGTGGACAAAATGATGGCTGTGGAAAGAGAAGACCTAGAAAGGAGCCTTCAGAAAAGAACCCTCAGAAAGATCTGAACAAAGGAAAACATCTGACTTTTACGTCCTCTGAGGGGATGGCCGGAGTTATAATATCATGTATTAGCCTATATAACAAAGACCATAGTGGAGCTATAATTTAATAGCTGTTAGGCCACAGCATATAAGAACTTTTTAACTATCTGTTCCAGAGGGAGGAAGGGAGAGAGGGAGACACACACACACACACACACACACACACACACACACTGACTGACAGACTGACTGACAGAAAGACAGAGGCAGAGACAGAGACAGTGATACATTGGGGAATGACCTGATTTCTTTGGACTGTGAGACCTGATTGTTTGAGAAGGGGCTATCCCAGGGTCTAATAGGCACCTGGCTCCTACAGTGGGAAGGATAAAGGAAACAACAAACAAACAAACAAACAAACAAACAAAAAAGAAGAATATCTAGTCTTCAATTGTTATGATAAAAATGTCCTATCATACTAATTTGGGAAAACAAATTCAATTTATGTAGAAAATTAATTCCTGACTTTTACAGTAATAAAATAACTCCACTCAACTCTTGATGAAGTGAATAGAAAAATTTAAAAATCAAACAAACAAACTTGAAGTTTCCTTGAAGTAGTTGCTGCACCCTCCTAACTCCTAAGTGAAATAGCGTGCACTTGAGATCATTAGGAACTAGACAGCCTTTCGAGGAGAAAGTGGTCACATCTCTCCAATGTGTGAATACTCAAGAAAACTAGCTGAACTAGAAAGTAGCTAGATTTTTAAATATAGTCCTTAATAGTTTTAGCAGTGTGTCAGTAGCATCAAACAGCATTGTCTTCTACATCCAAGAAACCAATTCATTCTTAGAGAAAGGGGATGGACAAGGGTTCCTCAAGATTCCCACTAAATGCTGATCACCCGAGTAATCCACACCCCCACCTCCCTCTTTTAACTCCAAACATCAGTCTGGTATAATAGGAACCCAACAATGCTCTTTATTGAACTGCTACAATTAAAATATTTGTATTCGGCACATGCAAGCAAGGAGGAAAATCTCACTTCAATTATAGCAGTTAAGAAGTCTGAAGTAATTTTCCCAGCTAGCGTTTGGCCATTCCGTTGAGATTGAAGGAATCTGGTACAATAATAGTTCTTATTAATTCACCCTCTCTCTTTATTTTAAAAGAGTATTATAACTTCTTTGTGATGCAAATTGTTTGGGCAATGTGATGGTGCAGTGCCTTCTGACTAAAAAGTCACAGGCTCGAAGGACAAAGTCTTGGAGAACAACGCCTGGCACTTCTGAAATGTTCTCCTCAAGGTAATTTTTATTTCTGAGTCACTTGGCCCCTTTTTTTTTTTTTTACTTTCCCAAAAGGGATTTAAGTTAATTACTTTTTAAAATGTGACTTTGATATCACAGTTCCCCCCAATTTTCCAAGGAATATGTAGGCAACACAGCATCCTAGTTCCTCCATTTTCCCAGGACCTTGATATTAAATGTGGGCGCCACACAGTAAAACTCCAGCAGAAGAAAAAATTAAACAATACATAAAATTGACATTAGTTACATCCCATTAACTCATCATCTGGAAGGCTTTTATTACATGACTTTTATCATTTATGAAATTGTTTTGATGTCTTTTCTGGTCTTTTCTGACAACAGTTCTAAACCTTGCTAAATATTTATCTCCATCAAAATGGTTCAAATAAATTCTCGCCCTGTCTTTTCCTCCCTCCTTCCCTCTGTTCCTCTGTTCCCCCTCCTTTCCTCCCCTTCTCCATTCCTCTTTATCTTTCATCTCTTTCTCTCTCCAAAACAATTCAATCAACTTATTTTATTATTTCTTCCTGACTACTTTCTCTTTGGAACCACCTTAAACACTGCATCATTTAATTCATGATTTGTATTTGTCTTTCCTTTTAAAACTTTCATAATATGTAACCTATTGACTGTGAAAGCAAAGAGACCTGTATGCAAACGATTTCAGTGGGGGCAGCAAGATGTCTCAGTGGGTGGAGGGACTTAGTGCTAACTCTAAAGGCTTGAGTTTGGCCCTAGGAACTCATCTGGTTATTAAGGAGCTGATTCCCCCAAGTTGCCATCTGACCTCCACAAATGTGTTGTTGCACAAGCAGGTACACACAAAAATACAATTTTAAATTGTTTTTAGTTCAATTTAATTAAGTATAGCACTTTTACATGTCACCAGGATACTAATGACTGAGTAAAATACATGGAGACACTCATTTTCAAGCAGGAGATATTCCAAAATGTACTGCCAAATCAAAATTGCAAGTCTGAACTATTTGCATGAGAATAAAAGTAGTCTATTGAGATGACATCAAAGCAATGTGGTTATAGCATTTTTGGCACAATGGACTGTACCTTTAAATTGTGAACCAAAAGAAACCATCTCTCACTTATGTTTTATCTTTCAGAACAGTAAAGGGAAAATTAGTTAAGACAGAGGGGTAAGGCTTTCTTTATCACTAAATGTAGGAAACAGGGTCATAGTTTTTCTACCTGATACAGTGTAACACGATGTACACCACAATGTTTACAGAGAATGGCTGTTGAATGTTGAATCTGATCCAAATGATGTCTATATTATTAACTCCCAGCTATCAAAAAAAGTAGAAGAGAGGTGAAAGAGTTAATGGAACAACTGGGAAATAAACAGAGAAAACAATAATGAAGGACATTGTCTAAGTTAATTCCAAGTTTCTGCTAAGTTAATCATATTAAATGAAAATCAAGCATGAGCATAATATTAAAGAACAAGAACAACAAACTCTTGGAGGCTAATCAGATACAGTATTGGGTTCTTTTTGTATTTTTTTATTGGTTATTTTTACATTTCAAATGTCCCCCTTCCCAGTCTCTCCTTTGCAAACCTCTCATCCCATTCCCCTCAACTTTGACTCTAAGAGGGTGCTTCCCCACCCACCTATCCTCTCCTGCCTCAGTGCTCTAGCATCCCCCTACCCTGGGGCATCAGGTCTCTACAGGACCAAGGGCCTCCCCTCCCATTCATGTCAGATAAGGTATATGTACATATGTAGCTGGAGCCATGGACTCATCCATGTATACTCTTTGGTTGGTACTTTAGTCCCTGGGAGCTCTGGGGGTTCCAGTTAGTTAATAATGTTGTTCTTCCTTTGGGTTGTAGTCTCCTTCAGCTCTTTCAGTCCTTCCCCTAACTCTTACATTGGAGTCCTCAGGCTCAGTCCATCTGCATCTGTATTAGTTAGGTCCTGGTAGAGCCTCTCAGAGGCTCCTGTCAGCAAGTACTTCCTGGCATCAGCAATAGTGTCTGGGTTTGGTATTTGCAGGTGGGATAGATCCCAAGGTGGGGTGGTCTCTGGGTAGCCTTTCCTTCAGTCTCTGTTGCATTTTTTCTGCCTACATTTCCTTTAGACAGAAGCAATACTGGGTTAAAATTTTTGAGATGGGTGGGTGGCCCCATCCCTCAACTGGTGGCCATGCCTATCTACTGGAGGTAGTCTCTACATGTTCTCTCTCCACTTTGTTGGGTATTTTGGCTAATGTCATCCCTGTTGGGTCCTGGGAACCTCTCACTTCCCTGGTGTCTGGGAGTTTCTAGTGGTTCCCCTCCCCCTGTTCCCTATCCCCTACTGCTATATATATCTATTCATTCTTCTGATCCTCTGGACTTCTCTCCGCTTTCTTCCCCCTCTTCCTCCTGTAATTACTTTGTCTCTCCTTCTAAGTAGGATTCAAGCATCCACACTTTGATCTTCCTTCTTGTTAAGCTTCATATGGTCTGTGAGCAGTATTGGGATCTTAATGTGAACACATGAACTATAAAATATTTATGAGATAATTAGAAAAGTTCACTATGAACTAGTTATTGTTGCTAATTCATAGGTGATAGGCTATTGCTATGATGTTGGACAAAATCTCTGTGCTTTCAGTATATATCTCAGAGTGCACATTGCTGTGATTCACCTTTTAAAAAATAGCAGAGGAAAGAATCAAGCAAATTTACTGAACCCTTAGAAACTAAGTGGTGCAGTTTTGAGGAATCCATCAGCCCATCCCCCTCACTTCATGCAATTAGTAGCCATAGGGTTTCATTTCACTTAACATTTTTTCAAACTCCTTATTCCCATGTAACCGCTCTTCTGAAAGTATTGGTGTATCTCAATGAGGAGGAAAAGTACTACTGTGTGGAAACTGTGTGCTGAGATGAGCTGGTTTCCCAGTCCCATTAAATTTTGTCCATAGCAGGGATACTAATAGTCTTAGTAGTTAGAATTTGTCTATTTTCTTGAGGCTCTGTAATTAGAAGTCTACATTAATAGATTAGGCTCCTTACTTTTTGAAATTTCCATTAATGGAGAGCCTTTGATCATGAACACGTTGTTTTGCTAATATCATTTGTATATAATTTTACCCTATCCTGGGTTTTACAGAGGCTAATCATGTACTAGCAAGAAAGCAGGAGCAATAACTGATCATGCTTGATTTGCCTTAGAGAGAGAAACATCGATTAGTATTAGAGGACTGCTTTAATGGATACAAAGTGATAGATGCCAGGCACAGTCAGGATTCCTGCTTCTTGGGTGTGCTTGGAGCAGGATATCTAAGGTGCAGAGACAGCAGTATTTGGAAGGAGGCAAAGCCACTGTCAGAGACTCATTTGCATTTCCTGTAAAAGATGCAATACTGTTTTTATCATTGCCCTTTCCTGCTTAAGACTTAGCAATGCTAATTCTAAGGCATGTGTACAATTTTCCCAGTGTTTAATTTTAATCCCTCTCCTTTATTAAGTTTCATTTTCCAGCTTTTTTTAAAAAAAAAGCAATTAACAAAATGGCTTAAAGGCTAAATGAGAGCAAATGTTATATTCTTAAGAGACTGTCGTTTTCTTATTTATGGTTATAATTTTTGTGCTCATAGAAAGCGAAGGAAGAGAAGATGGCTTGATAAAAAAACAACACTGTTCAAGGCAGACTCCATACGTGTGATAACAAGAGGATTGGTTCTAGAGACATTGAATTCAGTGGCCCCATGTCTATCATTATGTCTCACTTGGTTCTAGGGTGCAATTTAGTTTGTAGGTAATCTAGCTTTGGGTAAAAGCTTTTTAGTGTCTGGGGTGGGGAAAGGAATTCAGCTTGAAGTACATCATGGAATTTTAATCATAGAAGGAAAGCAAGGAAGGGGCAAACTCATTAATGGTACAGAGTGGAAACTTATGAGAGGTCTCCTACAAATGGAACTCCTCAAACTCTGCAGTAAACTGAACAGCACTGGAGAAAAGACCATGTTCAAAATGCATGCCCTGTGCATGCGTGCATCCTCCCAATGTTTCTCTTCCCACCAGCTGCCGTTAATACCATCAAGTCTGCCTCATGCGGCCTACCTTTCCTGGATTCTTCTTATTAATAACTTCTGTACCCACACCTTCATCCCCATTGTCTTTCATGTAGATTTTAGTTACATTTTTGCTTTGGGCCTTAACAGGTTTGATTGCCTTTTTTAATTTTTTATTGAAACAAAGTGTTTATGTCAGATGCCAGCTATAAGCATGTGGTTAGACAAGTCTTGACAAGAGCATACATCTGTGTAACCAAATCCTCTGCCATGATAATGGGACACTCCTGTCAACTAGAGAATTCTCTAAGACTCTTTCCTAGACCATCTCTGCCTTAGAATCAGAGAAAATGACTGATATGATTAGACCAGTTTTACCCATTTGAGAATTTCATAACAATACAGAAAATATTTCTAAAGATTAGCTTTCCAATCTATGGACATTTCTGACCAGTGTTCTTGTTCTTAGGTACCACAATATGTATAAACCTAAAAATTTGGATGTTGTGTTTGAGTTTTAAACTAAAATCGCTGTGAACAGTTTCTCAAATCCTTTCTGTGAGTCAACATTTTTTCTAAACTTTCACCTAGGAGTGGCATTACCAGGTCACATGGTTAAAGTTTAACTAACCTTAAATTTGTGTTGATGAGCTTCAGTTTTATTCACTCTAGTGGTGGTGTACCAGTATTTGTTTTAGTTTGCATTGCCAGTATGACTTTTAGTGTTTGGTGAGCTTTCTTGTTTTTGTTTTTGTTTTTGAATGTCTATTGCAGTCACTTGTCTTTTCAAAACTTAGTTGTTGATTTATAGAAGAACTTTAACCCAAATCTTGCATTCAAATCTTAGATACAGCACATTCCTTCAAAGTGGCATGGCTATAAACAATTGTAAATCTAAGTCTTTGATGCATACATGTATTTGAATAGCATTGGTGGTATGTCTGTAATTTCTTAGTGCTATATTCTAAGTGAGAGATGTCTTAAATCCTATCAAATCTAATAAACTTTTTATGTGCATTGGTCCTTTCACAGTAGTGTCAGAAAAAAAATATTTTCTACTTACTAATGTCACAAAGATATCATCCTTTACTTTCTTTCATTTTTTATAACGTCCAACTTTTGTATTAATTTAAATGGTGTTAAATTAATATTCAAATATGGCATGAGGTTGAGTAAACATTCATTTTCTTTGGGAAAAATAAACTAAGAAAGGTTGAGATTGAGAAAGGAAGAAAAGTTAGACTTGTGTTATATACAACCTGAAGGGAGTGTTTGAAAAATACAGGAAACCCACAGCAGATCCAGCTGATCCAGCTGAAGACAGAGAACTGTGCATCGGCCACTATGAGAGACCCATATCTTTATGACATGTGATTCCTAGATAATGATTGACACAAAAGTTTGACTGTGATGGGGAGCGAATGCTTTCTCTGAAACATGAACTCTTCTCCCTACAGTGTATGTGTGCGAATCACACGTGCATGAACACATATACATAGCCCCCCCACATACATATATACCCTACACTCAAGCACACCTCTCCTACACACACACCATACACACAAACACACACATGCACAAGCACACACGCACAGAAAGAGAAAGGGAGAAAGAGACAATGAGAAATAAACAGAAAAAAAATAGCTTTTTCAAGAGTTTTACAGCAATAAGAACACAGGAGTGTTGGCTGTGTCTGACCAAAAGGGCACACCTATATGTCCATTTAGCAGATATATAATGCTTATAAGAAATGTAGCTTTTGAATGACATGCTCACAGTCTAAGTGATAAAAACCCTTTGAGTGAACTCTGACTCTATACTGATGCTTACCTTGTTCCCATCAAAAAGTATTATCTGACTACTACACATATTTTTGGTGTGTTGTGCTGTGCATTCAGCCAGCCTACTAGATAGTTTTGCATTGATCAATGCTATGAGAGTGCTTATTGCTTCTTTAACCACCCAACTTATCAGCTTTATTAGTTGTTCATGACTGATGAATACTGCTACAAGAAACCTGATTATTTATACTCCTTTACCAACAGGAAACTGAATGCTTCAAAGTTCAAAATTGATTACTAGAAATAGGATATATACTATATATAATGATTATCAATAAGAGATATATAATATATGTAATATGGAAATTATGCCATAAATACATATACACATACATATATGTAAATTGTGCCTCTTTTCCCTGGAATTCATTCATTTCCTTTTGCCTCTCTTACTCCTGGATTCTTTGCCTCTGTGATGGAGGCTTCAACTCTCCAGTCACAGTGGCAGGAAACCCAGTCATTGCCAACAGGCGCCCTACTGCTGAAAGCTATTAATGCCAACGTTGTTAATGACTGAGCCAGTTGAGTTTGCTGATTTAAGAGGGAAACTTATTCCTCGGTGCTCCCTGGGGCCTTGTTCTTAAATGAGATGCCTAAGCTGTTTACTCCTATGGAATAAGGAGTATTAACCACTAACCAGCACACTTCATATATCACCACATTGAACTGAAATAATGGAGTGCTTAAACACACATTCCCAAACCTTCAGTTAGGAAACCCCCATGCCCCAAAGAAATTCAACACCCCTGATTTTTGCCTAAGAAAGCTGGATAACAATGTTATTTATTCTGGTTATAAATATTATTTTCTTCCAAAGACTAGAGCATGAGTGAGGTACAGTTAAATTTCTTTCAGGAACTAAACACATTAGAAGTAACCTGAAAAATCAATACCAATTACTTGCAAGCAAGGGCAGAAAAATCATTGAGACTATCAAGTGCGCACGTAGGTGAATGGCTTAAAACAAAGAAAACACTGGCATAACCAAAAACTCCCCCAAAATAGGGAGAAGTAGGAAAGTTTTCTTGCACTTATTTCAATAGTTGTGCATTAATCTGTAAAATCCAACAATTGTTATACTTAAAAAGAAAATGAAAGCATTTCAATAAAAGAAAGATATTTCACCCATTCCCTGTCAGGAGAGAGGCTTGCTGGGTTGTCCCAGTAAGATGAAGGTATTCAGAAGGTGTATGGGGATGGCTTATCTACATAAACCAGCAAGCCTTTCATTCAGTACCCAGAGAGTCTGTGTGCCAACACTGTACGTTTCATGTCTCAAGATTTCATTTAGCAGAAATTCACTTTGAGGAGCTTGCTAAATCCTTTGGTGCTTTTACTGTGTCGTCTTTCTTTTATTGCATATACTGAAATAATGCCTTTCAAAGTCCTAGCATTTTTAAGCTTCTATTCAGATTAAACTATCACAAAGAGTAAAATACCTTGCTTTATCATTATCTTCCAGTAGAAAAGATGGGTGCATCTCTGTATGATAAGGACCTACATACCCAATTCTTTGGCTCAGCTATAATGTAGAAGCGCTAAACATCTTCTGAGCTTTGATAACACATTCAAGCCAGTGATGGGTGTGCTTGTGGTTGTGATTGAAGGTAGAGGGATTCAAAGCACTCAAACTTTCTCCTTTTGTCGGCCCCACTTGTCAGTCAAATAAGACAATATGGATTCTGTACCCACTATTAAATTTCATGTAAGAAGGAAAAAAGTTATGTGTGTATGCCACCAGGGAGAACCCACAGAAAGCTCCTTTGGATCTCCTTTGGACGACTGTTTGATGAATTTTAGGTGTGTTTTCAGTCAGAATGATATGCTTCCTCTTTTTAAAAATATTTTAGAATTATATATATAGATAGATATACATTATATATTCACCTATATGCACATAATGTATATTATATATAGAATACCTTCAGCCTCCCAATATTGGCCTAAGTTTTTCCCAGCCACAGACATTTGACTTGCTTTATGGTACCAGACATGAAGTCCATCTTACTGAATGGACATCAACCCCAGTCAGAAAATGCTTGGCTATCCCCAAAACATCCTTGCCTGGATACTGACAGCTAGTATAGATGGTAGCCTATTCTGGGGGAGGGATGGAGATAAATCCTGGTGTGCTGAACTCCACCCTAACAAAGAGAAAAACATCTCAACCTTACTACACCCTTGTCCTTTCCAAACATTGCAAACACTCCCAATTGTTAGAGAAAAAGTTGTTGTCTTAAAATCTTACATCAATAAAAGCCCCTTCTTACTTCCTTTTTTCTTTTTCTTCAAATCTGGGGCTTCATGTTAACAGGAAGCACTAGAGATAAATGAACATAATAATTTATGTAACTAACATTTATCTGGTTTTTAGTTTTTCAAAACAATTAAAATATATGCATTAGATATTTTTACTTTTATCCCTTGAAACAAACATAATTCTTGCCTCAATTTCATATGCTCTACTGTTAGCTGAAACTTGAAAAAGGAAGCAGTCTTTGTATCTGTCTCCCTGAGTTTTAGGCCCCTCATCAGGGCTCCAATCAGTGTTTTCAGTAGTGTTGGGTCAGTTGTTAATGGAATATTGACCAAATAGTTTATTGAGACAAGTCCTTCCATGCAAAGGAGAGGTAACTTATTTGATATTGTAATTGCACCCAATACTTTAATTCATGACATAATGTAGTTGAGAAAACTTAAGACAGTTTTAAATAAGACTGTAAATATAGTAATTCAATATTTCAAAAATGTGTTTTGTGTGGAGAAACTAGAATTATCATTAACTAGGAAAAACTCTATATTATAATAATGCAGTACTTTAATTTATTTTAAAACTTAAAATGAATATTATAGAAAACTAGAACATTTTGGAGGGACATAAGAAGTGATAGCAAACATATACTAAATGCAAACACGGGCATAATGTGCTCTATACCTTGTTCATAAACCAGTGGAAGATATACACATCAGAAGAAATTTAGAAACTCAAGCACGATTGAGAGTAAGGAGGACCCTGAGAATATGACTAATGACAGTTTTCTAGAATGATTATACTGAAGAGAGTTCTGAAGGTGGAACAGGGGAGGGTGGGACAGGCAGGAGATGGGTCAGTAGTGAAGAACACTTGCAGCTTTTTCAGAGAACCTAAGTTCAATTCCCATCACCCACATAGCATAGCTCATAAACACCTATAACCCCAGCTCCAGGGGATTTTATGCCCTCTTCTAGCCTCCTAAAGTACTTGCATATATCTAACATAAACTCATACATAGACATACACGTATATGCTTTAAAATGTTTTGAAGGAGCCTTGTGGTAGCCATTTTGACATCTACTGTGTTCTCCAGAAGAGTAGTAGAATCGCATAGAAAGAGAGCCTGGGACCAACAAAGTTTTACTGACTGTGATGAGTTCCAAAATAATCCAGAAACATGAAGATTTAGAGAAATACCTACAACAAGAAAACTAAGAAGTATATTGATAGAACTATAACAGAATTAATTAGATATTTTTCCTGATTCTGAAGTAGTGATAATGAAGAAATTCTAATTCATGATGATTTAAACTTTGTAATTCCATAGTCCTATCTTCCTCCAGAACTAAGAAATGATAATTCTGATTCTTTAGTAAGAATGATTCCAGAATTTCACATTCTAGATGATATTATTTTGACTTAAACATTCCTTGTAGCTTAGTTGATTGTAACCATTGTTTTCAATTAAAGTTTAATATAGGCCAGGAAAGTCAAAACTAAAAGTGCATAGTAGATGATAGGCACATGATCCACAGACACAGCAGGTTCAGAGTAGATGATAGGTACATGATCCACAAACACAGCAGATGCATAGTAGATGATAGGTACGTGATCCACAGACACAGCAGGTTCATAGTAGATGATAGGTACGTGATCCACAGACACAACAGGTGCATAGTAGATGATAGGTACATGATCCACAAACACAGCAGGTGCATAGTAGATGATAGGTACGTGATCCACAGACACAGCAGGTTCAAACTTGATGACTGTTTAACCATTTGATGCCCCCTTTCTATAGTTTAATCAGAGATCCCACTCAGACTTCAAACAACACCCCTCGGTAATGTTAATCAACAGATATAAACTTTTTAACCAAGGAGGAGGAGAAACAAGAATAGAAAGAGAAACAGGATAAAGAATAGGAGAGGGAGAAGGGTGGGGGAGGGGGGAGGTGAAGGGAAGGGTAGGAGAGAGGGAGAAAAAGAGAAAGGGAGCGAGAGAAGAAAAGAAAGAGAACTTTTTCCTAACTGATTTAGATGTGAGTTGTACTTTCAGGACATGTGATCTATACAAGAGGAGGGGAAAGGTCATTGGCTTAGATGACCATTAAATGAGGAAGGAAAATTGAGAGAGAATAGAGGAGTGAGTGAAAGAATGACTGGGTGAATGTATTGCACTTTATTTAAGATATGGACATTTGTTTCCTTATAACAGCACTAGGTGTATGTTGTGATTTAGATATGCTGTTAAATATGAAATGTTTATGTTGAACAATTCGTCCCCAAATGGTGGTGCTGCTTAGGAAGCTTGTGGGTCACTGCAGAAGGTAGACCACCATGAGAGGGCCTTGAGACCTCATAGACTTTCCTGACTTCACAATCTCTCCTGCTTCTTGGCTGTAGATAGAGTATAACACCATCATAATCAACTGTATCTCTTAGAACTGTAAGTCAGGATAAGCACTTCTCTATTTGAGTTGTTGCTTCTTGGATATTTTGCTCACAGCAGTGAGAAAAATAATTAATAAAGTGTACAAATTCATTCTATGACTTTAATCTACTTCCTATAGAATTGCAGTCACTGCAGACCTAGAATACTAAAGCCAAAATTTAATACTGGTTTTACAAAGGGGAAAATAATAATAATAAATAAATGTTAAATAAAAGATGCCTTGTTTCTGGCTGGGTAGGGCTTGGTAACTTCATTTAAAATTATTTTAATTTTCTCATCAGTGAAATTGGAACTGCCGTATAAAATGATGGGGCATCATACAATAAATGGTATCTTAATATGATAAAAATGCATGTGCATGTTAAGGCAAACTACATTTCACAACATCTGTCAGGTAATAAACAACTGGCAAACAATTTGGGGTGATGCCTGCTGCTGCTGTGGCTCTGGGCTACACCACAGAGAAAGGCTGCCTTCTCCTCATAAATGGACCAGCTCCCATGAATAGCATCCAGAGCATATGCTGTGAAAATATAATTAAAATGTTAAATGTCCCAGCCTCTCTAGTCATCCAAACTATCATTTTAATGTAAATTATTATTTTTAATGTAAAAATGTAATTTTAATGTAAAATTATAATTTTAATGTAAAAATAATAAATGTATCCAACAAAATGAAAGGAATCATTATTGGGATACGTGGGACTCTCAGCTCTGCCTTGTAGAGTCTGTGTTGTGCTCAGCACATGATTAGGCACAGGGTTTTAGTGTCATGACTTCAGTATGATCTAATTCACACAGGATCATTACCATATGGTCTGTTCCTCAGTTCTCTTGAAATAATTTGCTGAGGCTTTAGTGTGTCCAAATGACCGACATCTTTATGCTGAGTATTTCTCGAGGTTTCTTCAGGACATCAGAATGTGATGGAGTATTTTTTTTCAGATGGCTCTTTACCAACTGGTTATGAAATTGGATCAGCTGGAGGCAAGAACAGATGGGGTTGAGCAGCAGATGGAGGTCCTATGTGGGAGATGCAAACTCACTCTGGCAAAATCAATCATGCTACAGAAGCGAGTTTCAGTTTGGTTAAAGAAAATGAACTGAAGTAGACAATTGAATTACTGGGTCATAAATAAGGGCTCACACTTTAGAAGTGCTCCTGATTAGGTGTCAATAAGACAGATGAGCTAACGATGCAGAATTAGAACTCTTAAAATGTCATCTCTGTCAGTATTAATTGTAGCTCTCTTTATTTAGTGTGTACTCTGCGCCAGGCACCTCATATACATATCTCTTTCCATCCTCATGAACTCCCTGTGAGACCGATCAATTGTCCCATGTTACAAATGGTGAAACCAAAAGTGTTAATTAAGGAAATTGATCAAAGTCGTAGGACTCTAGGGAGGAGATCTAGAAACAGGACTCAACTGTATAACTAGAAAAAAAGTACAGACAACATGACCACACTGTGACCTTCCAGGGCTAAACAAATGAGGAGTAAATGGTTGTTTCAGTAATTCTCAGGGACTCTACATAGTTATAGTTAAAAGCAACCTATGATGGTTGTAGTGCACTCCAGAACACCTGCCTCAATGCTTATGGGACAAGCAGAGGTGCTGGGAAAGTCTTGGCATTATCCTCAGTCAAATAGAGGGTCACCAGGACCACACAGAGGGCTGTAATAAATCACATAGAATGCCTGTAGACATCTCGCATCTGCTCCCTGCCCCTATAAACTCTCACATCATCCTGAAGTCATGTCAATCCAGAAACAAATCTTCTTAGCAACCTCATAGCTAGACACCCATTCTAGTCCAGATTCATTTCCTCATTCCCACAGACAAACCCATGGATTTAAGATTATGGAAGACCTTAAGCATCACCACTTTTGTCTGTTCAGACTGCTTTAACAAAAAAAGAACATAAACTAAGTGGTTTATAGAGAGTAGAATTATGTTCCCCCAGTTCTAGAAGCTGAGAAGTAGGGGATGAAGATTTCGGCAGATTCCCTAATAAGGAACAGTGTTCTGTTCTGTAGATGGACACACCTACTGCTTATATCTTCACACAATAAAGAGGACTCCCCAGGTCTCTTTCAAAAGCCCACTTGCATCCTAGTAATCCACCCAAATTCCTACTCCTATTACATACAAAATTGGTAGTGACACAAATATCCTGTCAGTGAACCCACATTCAGAATTGTGAACAAGCTTTAAAGGAGCAATCGTTTTAAACCAGGTTCCCTGTTCTAACCTCAGAGTGAGCAGGAAACAGGAGTCAATGTTAACTGATAGTCTACCATTTGCCAAGCCCTGGACGGACCACGTAATGGTTGGAAGGAAGAAAAAGTAAGTTTAAGCAACAGATGGAACCACATCTGCCAGGCGCCATGCTCTTTCTATGTTATTTCCTTTCCTATCACATTATCTCATATTAGTAAGTTCCTGTTGGCTGCTAGGCTATGTTTTCTCCTCAGCCAAATGTTCAGAGAGCAGGTACCAGTTATTGAAAAAGATTATTTTAAAAACAAAACACAGAAGAAATGGAGAGCATATTCCCTTAAGTAAATTACTGTCTGTGCCTTATTTCCCCAAAGTTGAAAAGTAGTTTTTTACTAATTTTGTTATCCAAACCTGACTCTTCATACATAAATAACACAGGAATCTTCAAATCCTCAGGCAGGTAGAAGAATTTCTCCTAACCAGGTGACTATGTCATCTCTCTAGACTTAACTCTGCCTCTGATATGAAGACAAGTGCTTGCTGAGAGCAAGGATAGATCAAACTATGTGTGTTGTGCATTAAAAATCAACAGCAAACTAAATACTTCAATCCAACATTATAAAATCATAAGGTATAAGTGAAGATTAAGAAAATATCTGTACTGGGACACAAAGACATTATAAATGTCACAAGCCATGTTTTAAAATACATATATTTTAAAATGGGCTTGGTCTATAGCTATGGTATATAGCTCTATATAGCATATACTACCTACATAAATCCTACCAAAGTACCAAATTATAGGCTTTAACGAATTTGGCCTGTACTTTTATCATATTGCAATAATTCTGAAGCTGGGATGTCTCTTTTGTCATTGACATCTTAGAGCCACTTTCATCTCCAAGGCAGCCATGATGGTGATGCCCTTGTGTATATTGAGAATCCCTACCTCTATGCAGTATGCCAGCATTAGCAAGAAAATTACAGGAATGATAATAGACTAAACTTATTTTTCTTAGGAAGAAGTTATTTTAAAGTAAGGCAGGCAAAATAGTGACTCACACGTCTAACATTGGAGAAAAAAGAAATCTATTATATGCCATTGCCAGGTGGTTGAAGAACACAGCACCAAAGCATTTCAGTTGCCTAATAGATGGTATGAGAAATGTCACCCTCTTAGTCAAGTACTCATGTTGAAGCTTGCATTTAAATTTTATTTACAAAGAATGGCCTTAGATAATGAGAGCTATAGCAGATTCTTATCTACCTACCTTATATTGTATGACCAGAGCTAAAAAAAAAAAAAAAAAGAAAATTAATGACTGAGTCAAAAAGTAATTCAAAGAACTCTAAATAAGGAGCCTCAAAAATATCTTAACCAATATATATGCTTACATACATATACATATATATGCATATATCCTATATATATATGCATATATATGATTAAGGTTAATGATCAACTTTTATGAAGGAGCAATTGTTAATGAATTTTTTCAAGAACTATAAAAGTTTCAAGTAATAAAACACACACACTGAGTCAGTTTACCAAGTGATACTTATCTTGTTTATTATATTTTATAAAAATAATTGCCATTACTGGAATCATAAATATAATTCAAGAATACTAGGATATAAGTTCAGGGAAGATGGCATAGTTAGAAATTAATGCTTACATGATAATTAGGAGATAAGGACTCCCAGCTTGGTTCAGTAGTTAAGCCAAGTAAGCAAGTCACTTACTCACTCTGAACATGGAACTGTGACAGAAAATTTCTGGTACAAGGACAGATTTGTATAAGAACTCTGCCAGGGAATTTAGACACTACTTCTGCTCCCCAAAGATTTCAGTGGAAACCCTCACCACATGGCGCTCAGCAATGAGCTTCTAGAGGATATTTAAAGCCTGGTCTGTCCCTAACCTTGCATATCAGCAAACCACTCTCATGCATGCAGCAATTTTTCACATTAAATTTCTCAACCCAAGCTTCTTATTATCAGATTATAAAATGGACACTGTGGGGCAAGGGATCTGTGTTGTCAGCCTTGTAGAGAAGGAGGTAAAGTAAGCTGAATGCCAGAGATAAATATCTGGTATTTCATCTGGGAAGATAAGGTTTATCCTAGCTATATAGGTGAGCAAGAAGTGGAGGTCAGCATAAGACACAAGATATGAAGAAGATGAGCATCTGATGGGTGCTTTAAAGGAAGGATGGAATATTCAGTCCCTTAATACCATGGACCGGATTCGTTGCGGGGACCCTGTTTTCCACGGGATGAGAGTTCTGGTCAGGTGGGCAACAAGTCGGCAAATGACAGAGTCAACACAAGAGTGTGTTGAATCTGAATGTATTTGTACAAGGTAAAATTCAGGCTTAAATAGCATACAGCAAGCAGGGCAGATAACAAGAGTCACGTAGGCAGGTGAAGGTTACAAGGTCTATAGGATCAGAGAGCAAGACTGAAGTCATGTAGGCAAGTGACCACCACATCAAGGTCAGTAGGATCAGGTATCCAAGTGTGAAGCAGGCGGAAGAGCAGTGATGCCCTCCCTGCTGGGGCTATTTTGGTATTTCCATGCTAATTCACTGGGTCTGCTTGGAGTCAAGCACCAGAGGGTTCCAATCTAACAGTTCCTGCTAATTCTCTGGGTCTTGCTGGAGGCAAGCACAGATCTAACAGTTCTTGCTAATGCCCTTGAGTGAGGGAAGCCCTTCGATTACTCTCTAGTATGTAAAACAGATCTATCTTCTGTGGGACTGCCCTAAGAAATGTGCTTGACTTCTGTTGCTAACTCTGAGGACAACCTGTCTGATAAGGCAGATTCCTTGAGAGAAATTCCAAGCTAAGGACAGCTTGGAATTAAATTAGGATATGTTGGAACATTGTGCTGGCCAGGAGACAATGCCTAATCTTAAATTTAGCCATTAATGAATCATTTCTTGGAGTACCTTTTATGCCTAAATAAGAGAGCGTGTTGACAATTGGAAAGACTAATCTGGAACACGTCTGAGTTAGGAGATGCCAGCGACTGTCTGAATACCCAAGAGGCACAAACTCCCCTTTGAAGTCATAACCCTCTTATCCTTAATCAGGCTTTTACCCCCGATATTGCAGATTTTACTGGAGTAAATGAATGGGCGAATGAATGAGTAATTCCCCTATCATCATACCAAGTTGATATAGTTAACAAATTGAGATATTTGAACTGTTTTTCTATCATGTTTCCCATCAACTTTCCTGTCAATGGGAACAATGCACAAGTCCACATTTTATTGCAAGAATAACAATTTGCTGGCCTATGAACTAAACTTTGACCTGAGTATGTTATATTGCTTTTGAGCTTGGTTGGATTTTTTTCATAACTTTTAGAAAAGTGATTTGCATTTATATCCAAGTGGAACAAATTCCTATTATTGGCTAAATCTTTTTCTTTTCCTACAGGCAGGATCTCATAAAAAAGAAAAAAAATGTCTATTACTCTTTTGTACTTTCCTGTGACGGCATTTTATGTTAGGGTCTATGAAAGAAGTTATCTAAAAATACACTGAGTATTGTAAAGTATCCTTGTAATTCTACAGAATTCAACTTTTTAATGGCTGTCTTTCTTCTCCCTTCATGTCTGCTTTTCAATTATTTCTTCTCCTTTGGAACACTGCCACATTTGGGCTTCTGAGGGGCTCTCATAAATACCTCCATCAACTGCCTAGCTCTATATCCTTCCTTCGGGATCCTCATTATACTGATAGCTAGTTTGGTAAGTCCATGAACTCAACACAGAGAAAGATTCACTTTCAACAAAACCTGAACATTACTAGTTAAAGCCTATTTGTTAGGACACATAAATGTATGGGTCTTCTGAATACCTTCTTTCAGATCTGTACCTATTCAGTATTATAAAATCTTGCTTGGTAGTAATGCTGCTGATAGGTTAGTGAAAGTTTTAGCTTATCTCATTAGCATATTAGTAGTAATTATTCTCTACTGTAGAACTACTTGGCTTCCATTACAACCCAGCTGAATCAGAAAATTCTCTCTGTGTGTTCACACTTACCTCTACTTCAACTGCTAGTGTCAAGAGAAGATGAGGCCTCATCTAAAAAGGCTACAATGGGTACCTGCTTCAGTTAGATTCTTCTAAAAAAAAAATAGGTCCAAATTCTAACCCTGGCCCCTTGAATAGGGTCCTTGATGATACATGAAGTCAAGAGTGGCAGCCTGAGATATCTTCAATTTAAAATCTCTCCTAAATCCAGTAGCTGGTCTCTTTAAAGGGAGAGAGGGAGGGAGACTTGAGATACAGAGAAGACAGCAGCCTGTCAGTGACCAATATGAAGGAGGAGGAGGAGGAGTTGAAATTATGCTGCCACAAGGCAGAGAAAGTCAGGAAAGGTTCTAATACTCTAGAATTGTCCATTCAGACTCTCCAGAGAGAAAAAGGCCCTGTTGGTAGCTCAGGATTCCATATTTAAGACTGGAGAAGTAATTTCTGTTGCTTTAAGCCATCAATCTCGTGGTAAGTTGTTATTGCAGCCCCAGAGAATCGATGCAATTAAAACAGCTTCTGATCTCGAAAGCAATCTCAGGAGGACTTTGGTGTCTCCTCAGTTATTATTTTGTTTATTTTAACAAAATGTACCTCAAAGGGCACCACTTTGAAGTTTTGGACAAGCAAAGTCAGTACAAGTAACAGCTATCATTGATGTTTTTAACATAAAAGCCATTTGAAGGTTTAGCCTTGCATAAGGGGTGCTGCTGTCTCCCAGACACATCTCCTCTGTCAGGGCTGGCTTTCCTGAAGCATTCCAGCCACACTGGTTTCTCTTGGGTCTTTCTACACCCACACACTGCCCAACTCCCACCTCAGGTCTCTCTAAGTGCCTTGCACCACTTACTTTTTATAAGTACTCCTTGAATACTTCCTGCTCCGTTGAAGCAATGATTAGACGCATGCTACTCTATCTAATTCTGCATTATCACAGTACTGGGCTAACTGTCCTCCTCACAGGGCTGTAGCCCCATGGCAGTAGGCACAGGATCAGGGCTGTGCTGCCTGACTTCAATGTATAATTAGCACAGTAACTATTTAGCAAGTGAAGGAATTGTATTATTTAGACATGGCTGAAACTGTGGTCCACTATTCACTCTTGAAGCTGTATTATTTGCAATACACAAATTTTTAAACTATAGGAAAATCAGTATATAACGTTAACTCCAAAATTAATTTGCACTAGCAGATTTAATTTTTCTCCTGTAAAATTTTAAATGAGTGAAAATTCTACTCTGACCCAAAGGTATTTTATAAATAAATAGACATAGCTGAAATGGACTTGAGCTCATATATTTCACCTTGCGATTAACCTTCATGGATAGTCTTGTTCACCCTAGGAGTCGTTATTCTTCTGCGTAATCAATTAGTGTTTGTAATAGACTACAAAAGTTATATTCCAGCGTAGTCATCATCCTAGAGAGGAAGAAAAGATACAGCACAGGACCTATGCTGTGAATATGATGCTTGGGCCTATCAACCATTAAGAAAGGGCAACAGAGGCAAATCCCTGTGACACCAGTGTTAAAGGACATTCCTGTAGGTACGATCTCTTAAGCTGAGTCCTAGTAACAGTGGGAAAGAGTTAGTAAGTAGAGGCTAGCCCAAAGTAAAGTTTCTGAACCTTGACATTTTAGGCTGGGTTATTCTTTGTTATCATGAGAATGTTTAGTTAAGGGCCTAGCAAGAAGCATCTTTGTCCTAGGAGTGTCTACATGATGGCTGCAGGTCTGTGTGGGTCTCCTGGAAAATGATCAGAAGCAACATAAATTGATAGAGAGGAAGCAAATTGTAAGTCTTACACATAGGTCAGTGTGTGTTCAGCCAGGATTTTTGAGCTTTATTCTGAGGGTATAGAGGAGAGTTCAAGATGAAAGGGTCAGGGGCCAGCTTGTATTTATGCCACCATGGCTCCACTGGATATGATGGGATCAAAACAAATTGGGATAAGTTGAAGTGATCCAGGAGATAATGTGGAGAGTAGAGGCCAAGGGAAAGGAGAGATATGAGCGATATGCTATTAAATCTCTGGGGTTTGTCCAGTATCATGTATTGATTATGGGCTTGGGTAGTAATATCCTAATGTTCTACAATATCCAGTTGTAAAGTAATTCCATAGCCATAAGAGAGCTTATCAGAAGCTTGAATCCCAAACAAATTACCTGCTCAATTCTTTTAAACAGGAAATAGAAAAATTCATAGTATCACAAATAAAAAAAAAAAGCAAAATGGGAATTACTTTAGGCTTCAAATTGAATTAGGTCTGTGTCAAAGATTCATTGAACAGTCTGTAAAAACAAACAAACAAACAAACAATCCCTCCAGTTTGAAAAGTAATCATTATAATAGAAACTCTTAGTAAACCACTCTCCTCTCCCATCCAGGCTGACAAGCAATGGCCAGAAGACTGAGGCATAGAGGTAAATTGAAGAATAGATGCCAATTTTGTTGCCTGATTGCCCAGAAAATTGTCTCATTCCTTTGCCTTAGTCTCCAAATCTATATAATAATAACAGAATAAGTTGTACGTCTGGGTATTTTATAAGACTGGATCTTTGACAATAGTGACAACAGTGACAAAGCTAATTGCAGTCATTTGGCAGGACTTCTGTTTTTGTTCAGACATTTGTCAGTATGTGTAGGAAGTCCTCTAGGCAAGAATTGACCAGAACAAAAATGTCATAAGCACCTATAGTGAGTGGAAAAAGAGAGGGAGATCATGATGTCAGTCAAAAGGGGGCACAACAGAAGCTGCCACTATGCCAGGATCAAAGGCAATTAAGGATTCAAGAAAGAGTCACTTTCTTAGGCTCATTTTTCTGACAAGTCTACACTGCCAGTTGCACAAAGTTATTCACAGGCTTTGGCCTTGCCCCTCAGAAACACAGGCTATAGAGGTGACTGTCACGAATCCCAGGGAGATATAAAGGTTTGGCAAGAAGACTTAAGCAAGCCCCAGATGGAAATAATTCAAACTTAAGCAAGAACATTACAATGCATTTGAAATTTTGAAATACATTAAAAGGTATTCATATACAACATGACAGGTCAGTGGGATCTCTGTGCTTTGATACACTGTATTTTTAAGTACTTACCTCCTATAACAACATTAAAAGGCAGAATAGCTTGTTAATTAATAGAATATTATCTATTTTAAGAAATCATCAACTGGGACTAGAAAAATGGATCAGCAGTTCAGATCAGTTACTGCTCATACAGAGGCCCTGGGGTCAGGTCCTGGCACTTACATGACAGGCCCCTGTAAACTCCAGTTCCAGAGGATCCAATGCCTTTTTCTAGTCTCCACAAGGTCTACACACATGATATTCTTACACACATGCAGGCTAAAAAAATCATAAACAAACAATAAAATAATCAGTAAAATATTTTTGATTAATAATACCATATACACTGACAAAACAAATTAATTCAGATCATAAGCCAAATGTAATTCAGGAATTGAATATTAGAATATATAGCTTACATTGACCAGATTTACCCTTAATTCATTGTTAGTCTTTAAAATAAATAACATGTTTCATTTTACATGTGACATACACATAATTATTATTTTACATACTCAATTTATTTTTGCTTATACCTTGAGAAGTAGATATAAAGTTAATCTCATTCTATACAAAAGGAAGTTGATATTAGGATAATCTCATTTTCTAAAGGCATATAGCTAGTAATTAGCAACCTTGCAATTTCATGAGAGGATTGTCCTTAAGCCCCATGAAGAATAAGATAAAATAGAAATTACTGATACATTAATCAGTTATAATACCTTTATTACAGATATCTGAAGTGTGGTACTAGAGAGAAGGTTCAGTTCTTAGAAGCTCCCACTACTCTTTTGAAAACCTGAGTTCCGATCACAGTACTCACAGTGGGATTGAGCAGCTCACAAGCACCTGTGAACCCTGCTCCAGGGCATCTGGTAACCTCTTCTGGCTTCAGTGGGTATACACAGAGCACACGTACTGCTGTGTGTGTGTGTGTGTGTGTGTGTGTGTGTGTATGTACATGCTCATGCACACACACACAGAGAGACACAAAGACTTAAAAACAAAATAAACAAAATAAACCTTTAAAAAGCAATATGAAACACATGGAATAATCTACTCTAATAAAATAGAATGTTTATTTCTATATAGTCTAGACTAATAATAGTATTATATCAACTTAATAAGTTCTGTTAGCATATTCTGCAGTAAAAATGGAGAAACAGAATAATTTCAGTAACTTAAAAAATAACTTCTATATTACAGTTGTACACTTTTGTTCCACTTCAAGTAATTTTTATTCTGAAATTTTGGCATGTGTGGATTCTAAAAGGCACTATGATTTTATACTTTACTTAATAATAAGAAAAGAAAATTCAATAAGTATTTTTCTAAGCAGTTTCACATTACAGAAACATTGAGAAAGCTTACGTACCAAGGAATAAACAAATCATAGCATTTAAAGTGCATGGTTCCTATACAAAATTCTGTTAGGAAAATTATATTGTTGAGAGTTCAGAATAAGTTTGTACTTTTAAAATGGTGCGATCAGATTTAAAATAAGCTTACCCTGCCCATATGAGGGATTGTGTATCACAGCGACCATGCCAGGCTCTAGCAAAGTCCTCTAAAAAGTGTATTAAATTAAGATGATAATTGTTCTGTAAAATTTCCCCTAGAAGTATAGTAAATATGATTGATTTAATATATCATTGAGACTCTTCTGGAAAAAATGGCATAAAACAGCAACATTCTGTCACCATTTTATAACTTTCATTTTTGTAAAGTGACCATTAGCATAATACAGTAATATTATTATGACAGTCTGCACAGATGAAAATATCTCAAAGCCAATATTACATTTTCATCAAGTAAATGACCATGTGTTTCAATAAACACAATTATGAATGTTCATATACTAACAGATTGAGTAATTTGATTTCTCAGCATCATTGTTTATAGGGAGAAAACAAATTAATCATCTTTGAGGCAACATTTGTGAATGCAGACTTTTTACAATGGAATCTCTCTCCCTACAACTCTTCCTTTCTTGCTGACCAACAATCAAGATATACTAGGGGTACTGGTAGGTACTGGGACATGGTCAAGTTTATTCCCTGGCACAAGCAAAGAATTCAAGGACCTAGAAAGAGTGAAGAACAAGCTATGAAAAAACAGAATACAAGAGCTTTATATACTCTGGATAGGAAAAGCCTAAAGCAAGAAGTCTACTAAAAGGGATATAGTGTGGGTCTTTTATAGAGCCCCTGCATCTCCCCCAGCCCCTAGGTGGTTCTGATTAGATATCTACCCATAGCCTTCCAGCTGTTTCTTTTGGTAATTTCTTCTGGGAACAAAAAGGCATCTCAAGAAGACTGCTTTTGCTTTCCTAGTCAACTATATCCCTTTTAAAGACAGTGCTGGGTTTCAAGATCAATCTGCAGGAGAATGCTTGCCCAGCATGTACAAGGTTTGGGATTAGATTCTCAGAATCACCACAAAATGTTTGTGTTTCTGGATCTCCCTTCTAAGATTATCTTGTCATGAAGTAAATATTTGAAGTTGTGTTATTGATGAAAAGCCAGAGGAACTGGCTAAATCACAATGTTTGTTTTGATAAAACACAAGTTATATAATGGTAAAAGAGAAACATCTAAGAAACCCACTTACCTTGTCAGTGACTTGATAGAGTAGAGAATTCTTGAGCAAGCAGCTACCTAGATCTTGAGACCTGAGAATAGGGCAGAGTCTCTGAGATTGACCTACTTACCCTCTTTGTCCTCAAGACCATACACATCATCAAGAGAGGTGCTCCTCTCTTCCACTTGAACCCATTTCAGCAATAGGCATGTGTTTGGGCTTGAATTATACACAGAGGTTAAAAGGACACAAATGAAAGAATGGGAGAGGTCACAGGTCACTCTTTTGGCTTTCAGCTGGCAATAGTGCTTCAGCTTACAATCACAGCTAGTTCTAGTTGCTAGGTAGCTTTTGGAAAGATGTTTTTCTGGGCAAGTGACATAATTTGCAACTATTCAAATAACCCTCCTGTGAATGTTAGCAAAGCAACATTTCCACTTTCAGACACCTTTGACAACAAAGAAAACCATCAAACTTTGACCTCTTTGAAGGACAATATGGAAAACCATTTGACCTTTTCCTTAACATTTATCCTTAACACTAAAAGGCTTTATCACTGTAATTCTGGGCGACATAGCCATTAATGGAGGAAGGTAAGTGGAAGATTTCCTTGTCCTACCTGGATAATGATGAAATAGAGATTTACAGGAAGGTCTACAGTGTACATTTGCTTCATTGAGAACTCTGTGATAAAGAAATGTGAACATGATCTCATGGTCTTCAGACTATTACCACACCACAGGATTTGGTAGAATGTTCACCAGCCAGTTATTTAACTAGAAATAAAAGATGCTACTGCACTTTTCTCAAGTCCCCTAGATCCCTATCCACAGCTACTGTTTAAGTCTTAAATTTTAAGACTTTCTGTCTATCCATTCTTCTGATTTCCAAACCAAAATTATAGAGGATATATGAATAAGAAATTTTCTGCATCATCCTGGGCCCACCCAAAAATATCATCCTGAGTGAGTTAAACCAGTCACAAAAGAACACACATTGTATATACTTACTGATAAGTGGATATTAGCCAAAAAGAAGTTTGGAATACCCACAATACAACTCACAGACCATACGAAACACAAGAAGAAAGGAGGTCACACCAAAGTGACTGGGTGTTACAGTCCTACTCAGAAGGGAGAAGAAAATAATCTCTGGGAAATAGACATAGAGAGGGATCTAGGAGAGAGAGAGGAGGGGGAGGGAAAGGGTGACAGTTCAGATATGGGAGGAGATGGGGGAGAAGTACAGAGGGTCAGGAATTTGAAAGTAGGTGTGTAGCAGTGGGGGGAGGGGGACCTAGGGATAGCCACTAGAAAGTCCCAGATGCCAGGGACCCAAGAGGTTCCCAATACCCAACAGGGAGGACATTAGCTGAAATACCCAACAAAAGGGAGATAAAACCTGTAGCGACCATATTCAGTGGATAGGCACAGCTCCTGTTTGAGGGATGGGGCCACCTACCCACCTCAAAAATATTAATCCAGAGTTCCTCCTGTCAAAATGAAATGCAGAGACAAAGAGACAAACAGAGACTGAAGGAAAGGCTATCCAGAGACTGCCCCACCTAGGGATTCATTCCTTCTGCAGACACCAAACTCAGACACTATTGCTGATGCCAATAAGTGCTTACTGACAGGAGCCTGGTATAGCTGTCTCCTAAGAGGCTCTGCCAGAGTCTGACCAATACAGATGCAGCAGATGTATGCAACCAATCATCGGATTAAGCACAGGCACCCCCATGGAGAAGTTAGGGCAAGGACTGTAAGAGCTGAAGGGGTTTGCAATCCCATAGGAAGAATAACAATATCAACCAACCAGACCTCCCAAAGCTTCCAGGGGCTAAACCACCAACCAAAGAGTACACACAGGGGGACCCATGGTTCTAGCTGGATGTGGAGCAGAGGATTCCCTTATCTGGCATCACTGGGAGGGGAGGCCCTTGGTCTTGTGGAAGCTTGATGACCATGGGTAGGGGAATGCTAGGACACTGAGGCAGGGGTGGGGAAGGGATAGTGGCTTGTGGAGGGTAAACTGGGAAGGGGGATAACATGTGAAATGTAAATAAATAAAATAACCAATAAAAATTTAGAAAAGAATTATAACAGGGTGTTTTGAAAAGATCTGCCTCCTTGATTTAGCACCAAGGTTAAACAAAACAAAATTTGGCCTGCATATCTTTCTCCAGCATAGTATTGATAAGTAATGGGCTGCCATATACATTCCAAACTTTCCACATGGTAAGATGAAAGCTTTAGCTTTTTGATGTTAAGACTGAATTGACTGTGTAAAATATGTCCTCCACATCTTCAGCCTGAGACTTTCTATTTTTATTTATTTTTAAAGAAATGTCAGTTATTGCCCATTGGAGGGTTTTTTTTTTTTAATCACAAGTGGGGAGGAAGGATGGGACCTGGGAGAGCAAATAGACAGGGGTGGCAGTGGGAGGAGAGAGGGGAACCAGATCTGGTATTGGGTGAAGGAAAAGGACTGAAGCTGTGAGGTCCAGCAGAAAGAATGGAAACAGACAACCTCAGGAAATAGGAGGTTGGAGAGACCTTCCAGAATGCTCCAGAGACCTAGGAGGTAAGAGACTCTCAGGAATTAAAGGGAGGGACCTTAAATGAAATGTCTGACAGTAGGGAGAGGGAACTTATAGAACCCAACTCCAGCAGGAAGACCTCGGGCATCAAGTGAGGGATGGGGTTGCCATTCCACAGTCACATCTCTGACCCATAATTGTTCCTGTCTGAAAGAATTACAGGGATGGAAATGGAGAGGAGCCCGAGGGAAAAAAGGTCCAGAGACAGGCCCAAAGTGGGATCCAGCTCAAGGGGAGATCCCAAGGCCTGACACTATTACTGAGGCTATGGAGTGCTCACAAAAAGGGACCTATCATGACTGCCCTCTAAAAGACTCAACAAGCAGCTGAAAGAGTCAGATGCAGATATTTTCACCCAACCAATGGACAGAAGCAGCTGACCTCTGTTGTTGAATTAGGGAAGGCTGAAAGAAGCTGAGAAGGGCGATAGACTCCCGAGATCTCTCAAACACTGGACCACCAAAAAGACAACGTACACCAGCTGATATGAAGCCCCCAACACACATACAGTAGAGGACTGCCAGGTTTCTGTTCATTTAGAGATGATGCACCTAACCCTCAAGACACTGGAGGCCCCAAGGAGTTTAGAGGTCAGGTGGGGAGGGAGGTGGGGGCATTCATGTGGAGACAAGGGGGGTGGGGAGGAGTGGAACAGTCAGAGGGTGGGATGTGGAGCAGCCAGAGGGTGGATTAGGGGAAGGGGGGAAGGGGGAACGGAATATGGAGTGTAAAAATTAAATTAATAAAAAAAATGTTAGTTATTGCTCATTGGAGGGTTTTTTGTTTTTATTTTGTTTTCTTTTGTTTTGTTTATGACTGCTTCAGAATCCTTGCCAGATAATTCTAGCATTTGTCATCTCAGAGTTGTCATCTATTGATCTCCTTTTAACACCCCCATGGCATATCTGAGTTTTTTTTTTTTTTTCATGTTCTTGGTATGATTGTTTTTCTTTTAATTGAACCTAGTCATTTAGGTCTTCTTTTACAAAATGATAGGTGTGTGTTGTCATCCTCTCTCAGCTTTTGTTTTTCTTCCCCTGTTTGCCTTTACCTCTCTCTCTCAAATTCAAGTTAGAATGGAATTTGAAAAGAGGAAAGTTGGCTCGGAGATGAAGCGAGCTTTTTACTTTGTGTGTCGCCTTTACATTCTCCAGGAAGAAGAGGCTTGTCATTGAAGTGCCTTTATGAGTCACAGATGGCAGGAAGGCTGCTTTACCCCGCCCAATCCTTCCACTCATCCTCTACTAATGTCACTTGGTTTCTGTAGTATAAAAGTAACACTGTCACTTCCCATTATTCCCAATCATAACTCACTAGTGAAGATTAATTAGAAAGGAGGCAGCCCTGAATTAGGAATCACGGATGTACTGTTTTAAAAGAAGTACAACTTGATTGCATTCAATTCTAGGCTCAATTCCAAACCCTGGCTAGAACTTACACTACTAAAAAGCCCTACAGGGCTTTCTTTAAAGCATATAGCCATTCTGTTTGTTCATTAACAGAAACTGATGTGCTCTCCATCCTTAAAAATGGCTTGTTTTCTTGAGTGGATTAACCATTGCTTTTTAAAACCATTCCTGTTTATTCTCTTAGCAAATCTCAAGTGCATTTCAATCCAGTCTTTCTCTGAAGTACAGATTACAATACAATGAAATTCAAATTAGAAGCCTGATGATACAAGGTATTCCCATTTAAAGGCATGAACTAAACTACTTTGAGCTGTGTGCAGTAGAATATGGCCTCGCACAGTTGTTCCATGAGCTGGAATCAGTTATGATTGTTGCCTATGTGAACCACAGGCTGAAAAGTCAATGGGTAGGACAAGCTATGGGTTTGTATTGGTGGTGTATAAATACTCTTATTTTCATAAATGTTTTTCTTTTTGTATGACAAGTTCAGGCTTTTGTGGATCAACCAATTATAGTAAAAACTGTACCCAAAGACTCAAAACACTGTAGCGCACACATTTTGACATGATACATTTGAATGTATTTATGCTTAAAAACCTTGGAGGGTTGTTACACAGTTTGACTTAGCACAGTAAGATTATAAGACTCCACAAGCTACTTAAATAAAACCTAAAATTATCTTGTAGAATTGTCTTCCTGTTCTTAAAAACTGGCATTTGAAATTCAGAGCGCACAATTCAAGCCTGGCATAAATAGAAAATCAAAAGCAGTTTAGATCAATTACACACACTGTGCAGGATGTTTGCGTGCTGATAGCTTGTATTCCTACCTCCAGATCAATATGGACATTGTATCACATAATTCTTATGTTTAGGATTCACAATATAAAAATCTGGCTCCTGTTGCTGATGGTAAGGAGAGTACAGAGAGAGAAGGGATGCCTTTGTTTCAGATTATAAGTTTCTTGAAAGTTAAGAAGCACTGTATTGTTTTTATTTCATAAATGTTTAGAGGTTGAGCATCCATCATGTTCCATTGTACTCCAAATGCTGAAACAATCAAGTGAAAGAACCAGGATCAGCTGGAAAAACTAGAAATCAAAACATCTGCATAGCCATGTTTCTCTAAGAGCAGACCTCCTTTGTGTCCTATTCCTTAAGAGTATAAAGGCCACACAGTGAAATTACAACAGCAACACATCTCTACAACACTTAAAACTATACCACTTCCCACCATGTCACAGAGACCATGTGCACAGATCAGTGAGTCCCACACTGACTAACACAGTCGCTATGACTGCTGGGTACTCTAAATGTAACTGTTCTAACAGAGAAATGACAGTTTTGTATTTTATTGTATTATATTTAAAGGTATTCAAATTAAAACTTTAAAACACACATTCAGCTCATTATTAAGAAACTTTTAAGTCTAATTGAAGCAACTTGGAGAGATAAGTCTCTTTATTCAACCATAAATTATACAGTATCTGGTGAATTATTTTCTGTTAAAGTGAAGGTGCCAAATTGAGATATGCTGTAAGTATGAAATACATAGGAGCTTAAGACTTAAGACTAGAAAGAAAAAACTACAGAATACAAAATAATTCATTAAGAACTGTTTATAGATTGAAATAAACTATCTTAAATAAATGGGGCTCAAAGTATTAAACTTGAAATTTTTGAATCTATCTTTTTCTTGTTATCTATCTAATCTGATTACTAGAATTTTTAAATTGTAAATGTGGCTCACATCATATTTCTGTTAGACATACTCTATTAGAGAATGGTTTAGACACAGACTACTTGGCATGTAAAATCCATGGTGGGATTTAATTGTGTCTGGAGAAAGGGAAAAAATGAACTCTCTAGATAAAGGGAAACCTTCATGGCTTCAGCTTCTAAGGAGGCTAAGTGGTCTAGACCGGCATGTGTCCTCACATGACTTCCCACCACAAACTTAAATGGAAGAAATTGCCCATCAAGAGGTTACTTAAGCCCCCAGGTGGCTGCTCCTTCTAAAACGTAGAAAAGCAGAGTGTCAGTGTAGTGTGATGTTTTCCCTCCAAACCCTGCCTTTTGTAAAGATTTTATTCCTCTGTGTTTGATTACTATTAACACTACAAGTAAAAGTATAAAATTCCCCCTTTACCATCCATTTTCCTATGCTAGCTCAACAAGAATTGTTTGTACTCATCCTTTAACCCTGTATAAGAAACAGTATAGAAACCAAATATCTGTCAGTGCCCAGCCCTCGAAAAATAGTTTACTCATCATGCTATTAGAATCAACATAAAAGTTGGTTCTCCATTTTCTAAAATGGAGTCCTACCCATTTCCATATGAATATCTCCCTTTCTAAATGTTCTTGTCCCTTCCATGTAGACTCTACAGTGCAATTCTTCTCTACTGTCTGTTTCTGGGAACTGCTCTCTTAAACCCTAATTACTTTCTCTGCAAAGAAAAGAAAAAAGAGAAAAAAAGAAAAAAAAGAAAAAGAAAAAATAGGATACTGAATGATAAATGTAGAGTTCAAGAAGGTAGCTGGAAGCATTGGGATAAGATCTTCCCTATGTTAAATGAAGGTATAGCTGTATATTGCTCTTTATCTGGCCCTCTTTGCTACTCTTGCAGCCCCTTGTCCACCCATGCTTCTTATCCATCCATGCTACGAACTTTGAAGTTGTGATGGTTTGAATATGTTTGGTCCAGGGAGTGGCACTATTTTGAGGTGTGGCCTTGTTGGAAGAAGTGTGTAACTGTGGGCATGGGCTTTAAGACCCTTGTCCATGTTGCCTGGTAGCCAGTCTTCTCCCATCTGTCTTCAGAACAAGATGTTGAACTCTCGATTCTTCCTCTACCATGCCAGCCTGGATGCTACCATGTTCCTGCCATGATGATAATGGAATGAATCTCTGAACCTATAAGACAGCCCCAATTAAATGTTGTCCTTATAAGAATTGCCTTTGTTATGATGTCTGTTCACAACAGTAAAACTCTAACTCAGGCAGAAGTTGGTACCAAGAGTCAGATATTGCAGTGATAGGCTTGACCATGCTTTTGTTTGGAAGAATGTGATTTGGGGGTCCTATGGATCTGGAATACAATGAAATGCTTTAAATGGGGCTTAATTGTCCATCCTATAGGAATATGGAAGATGTCATTGATGAGGATGATTTGAACTATGGGAGACTGGCTCTAAAGATTTCAGAGAAGAATTTTAATATGAGGTTGAGGGATTGTTCTTGTGATATTATGGTGAAGAGTATGGATGCTTTTTGTCCTTGTAGGAAAGTTTACCTGGGGCTAAGGTAAAAAGATTTATATTCCTCAGTTAAGAATTCTTTGTTTAGCTCTGTACCCCAATTTTAATAGGGTTATTTGGATCTCTGGAGTCTAACTTCTTGAGTTCTTTGTATATATTGGATATTAGCTCTTTATCGGATGTAGGATTGGTAAAAATATTTCCCCAATCTGTTGGTTGTTGTTTTGTCCTATTGACAGTGTCCTTTGCCTTACAGAAGCTTTGCAATTTTAAGAGGTCCCATTTGTAAATTGTTGATCTTAGAGTAAAAGCCATTGGTGTTCCATTCAAGGAAATTTCCTGTGTGCCTACGTGTTCAAGGCTCTTCCCCATTTTTTCTTCTACTAGTTTCAGTGCATTTGGTTTTATGTGGATGTCCTTGATCTACTTGGACTTGAGCTTTGTACAAGGAGATAGGAATGGATTAATTTGCATTTTTCTACAAGATGACCAACAGTTGAACCAGCACCATTTGTTGAAAATGCTGTCTTTTTTCCACTGGATGGTTTTAACTCATTTGTCAAAGATCAAGTGACCATAGGTGTAGGTGGGTTGATATCTGGGTCTTCAATTCTGTTGATCTACCTGTCTGTCTCTGTGCCAATACCATGCAGGTCTTTTTTAATCACTATTGCTCTGTAAGGGCATTCCTTGAAGTAAGGGATGGTGATTCCTCCAGAAGTTCTTTTATTGTTGAGAACAGTTTTCACTATCCTGGGTTTTTTGTTATTCCAGATGAATTTGGAAATTGCTATTTCTAACTCTATGAAGAATTGAGTTGGAATTTTGGTGGGAATATAATTGAGTCTGTAAATTGCTTTTGAAAAGATGGCCATTTTTACTGTATTAATCCTGCCAATACATGAGCATGGGAGATCTTCCCATCTTCTGAGATCTTTGATTTCTTTCTTCAGAGACTTGAAGTACTTGTCATACAGATCTTTCACTTGCTTGGTTAGAGTCACACCACTGATTTTATATTATTTGTAACTATTTTGAAGGATGTCATTTCCCTAATTTCTTTCTCAGTCTATTTATCCTTTGTTTGAGTTAATTTTATATCCAGTCACTTTGCTGAAGTTGTTTATCAGCTTTAGGAATTCTCTGGTGGAATTATTGGAGTCACTTAAGTATACTATCATATCATCTGCAAATAGTGATATTTTGACTTGCTCCCTTCCAATTTGTAATCCCTTTGACTTCCTTTTCTGATCTAATTGCTCTGGCTAGGATTTCTAGTACTATATTGAATAGGTAAGGAGAGAGTGGGCAGCCTTGTCTAGTTCCTGATTTTAGTGGGATTGCTTCAAGGTTCTCTCCATTTAGTTTGATGTTGACTACTGGTTTGCTGTATATTACTTTTACTATGTTTAAGTATGGGCCTTGAATTCCTGATCTTTCCAAGACTTTTACCATGAGGTGGTGTTGAATTTTGTCAAACAATTTCTTATCATCTAATGAGATGATCATGTGGTTTTTTTCTTTGAGTTTGTTTATATAATGGATTATGTTGATGGATTTCCATATGTTAACCATTCCTGCATCCCTGGGATGAAGCCAACTTGATCGTGATGGATGACCATTTTCATTTGTTCTTGGATTCAATTTTCAAGAATTTTATTGAATATTTTTACATCGATATTCATAAGAATTCTCAACTAAGGAATATTGAATGGCTAAGAAGCACCTAAAGGAATGTTCAACATCCTTAGTTATCAGGGAAATGCAAATCAAAACTACCCTGAGATTCCACCTCATACCAGTCAGAATGGCTAAGATCAAAAACTCAGGTGACAGCAGATGCTGTCAAGGATGTAGAGAAAGAAGAACAATACTCCTCCGTTGTTGGTGGGATTGCAAGCTGGTACAACCACTCTGGAAATCATTCTGGCAGTTCTTCAGAAAACTGGACATAGTACTACATGAGGACCCACTCCTGAGCATATTTCCAAAAGATGCTCCAACATATAACAAGAACACATGTTCCACTATGTTTACAGTAATCTTATTTCTAATAGCCAGAAGCTGGAAAAAAGCCCAGATGCCCTTCAACAGAGGAATAGATACAGATAATGTGATACATTTACACAATGGAGTACTACTCAGCTATTAAAAACAATGAATTCATGAAATTCTTAGGAAAATGGATAGAACTAGAAAACATCATCCTGAGTGAGGTAACCCAGTCACAAAAGAACACACATGGCATGCACTCACTGATAAGTGGATATTAGCCCAAAAGCTCAGAAAACCCAAAGTACAATTTATAGACCACATGAAGCTCAAGAAAAAGAAAGACCAAAGTGTGGGTCCTTTGCTCCTTTTTAGAAGGAGTAACAAAATACTCACAAGAGGTAGAGGGTGAAAGGGACTTGGGAGAAATAGAGGAGGAGGTGGGGGACACAGAGGGTAGGATTAGGTATGAGAAGAGACAGGAATGATATACAGAGGATCAAGAATTTGAACAGAGGTATGTAGCAATGGAGGATGGGAAACTGGGGGTAGCCCTCAGCAAGTCCCAGATGTCAGGAAAGCAAGAGGCTCCAAGGACCCAATGAGGATGACGATGACATTAGCTGAAATGACCAACAAAGGGAAAAGAGAACCTGTAGAGACCATATCCAGAGGTTAGGCAAGGCCCTCAGTTGGAGGAAGGGGCCACTCACTCATCTCCAAATTTTTAACCCAGAATTGCTCCTGTCTAAAAGAAATACAGAGACAAAGTGTGTAGCAGAGACTGAAGGAAAGACCACCCAGAGACTGCCCCACCTGGGGATTCATCCCATATACAGACACCAAACCCAGATGCTATTATAGATGCCAAGAAGTGCTTGCTGACAGGAGCCTGATATAGCTGTCTCCTGAGAGGCTCTGTCAGAGCCTGACAAATACAGGAGTTAGAGAAAGGGCTGAATGAGCTGAAGGAGTTTACAACAACTGCTAGAGCTCCCAGGGACTAAACCACCAACCAAAGAGTACACATGGAGAGATCCTTGGCCCCAGCCACATAAGTAGCAGAGGATGGCCTTGTTGGTCCTCAATGGGAGGACCTGGTCCTGTGAAAGCTAGATATCCCAGTGTAGAGAAATACCAGG